>JAVDBV010069125.1:0-30963 GCA_032619315.1 Piper longum
GGTCTGCAAGCAGTGGCAACGGTCCACAAGTTTGGCGGAGGGCGGCTGTAGAGATCCGAATCCAAATTTATGTATCTTTGATTAACCTGATTCGAATACGCGAACATCAGCTCAAATAATTTGATGATGGGGGTATTTTTGGCTCGTCTTTTTTACAAATGAAGTGAGTTGGTGGTACATCTGGGTTCACCTATTACCTTATAACAATTTCCGAATTTCTATGTGAATAAAGATAGAGAAAAAGAAGTCTTGAACCACTAACTCAAAATTCACTGTTGAATCCTTTTAAGCAAACTATGGAGGTACTTATGGCATAACAATGGGCAAATCTAGTCTTACACAATAGAGCAATAAATGGAATTGCCATGAAACGAATTATTAGCAAATTAATAGATCACTTCGAGTACATGCGATATATCATTTTTTGATGGGGATCAAGTGTAGTCTTAATTGTGAGAGATTTGATTATATGTGTTAATATTTGAATCTTGATCTATATATAATAAAGGACATGAGCTATGTAATAATTCTGCACCATGCACAAATAAACAAGAGGACGAGAGAGGTCTTTAAAAGGATCACCAGAGGGTAGCACTATGTGACCTGTTTTATAAATGTTAATTATTATTATTATTATTATTGTTAGAGTATGACTTATTTTATAAATGTTAAATATTATTATTATTATTATTATTTATAATATATGAGGTAATTTATTTAAGAGTAAATAAAGACTATCAAACATGGTCCAACAACCATGAGGCCCAATGGGCCCTATAACAAAATCATAAGATATTTTATGACCTTCATTGTGGCTGTCCCAAACTCTTCCCACCGGAGTTTCAAACAGAAGCGATCATGGCCGTTGCGCTCTCACCCTCTCCCCTTGCTCCCTCCGCCTCCACTCTTCTCTCCTGCCCCTCCACCCGCCGCTTCGTATGCGCTCGCTTTACCCTTGCCGTCCTCTCCAGAAGGAACCCTCTCACGGTTAGTCTTTTCGTGCTCTGCCCTTTGATACCGCTTTCTCTATATGTATTGTAAAGTGTACGAGAATTTCGGTTTGGGGCGTTGGAAATTGGTTTGATGGGGTTTTCGGAAAAATGGGATCTTTATTGGATTGTTGTGGTTGGAGGTTGGGTTTTGTTGAAAAAGTTTTTTTTTTTGTTGGCTTTTTAAGTTGGAATTGGACGAGGTTTAAGGTTTGAAGGTGATGCGGTTGATTCATAATGTATCATAGAAAGAGAAACAATTTGGAGTTGGAGGTTTGGAAATGGTGGATGGTTTCATTTTTTAGGGTTTAGGTTTTAAATTTACTTTTTCTGTGGAAGGTTTGTAGGTTTGTGGAGCGAGTGGATTCTGGGAATCAGAGGCCTTTTGTGCCGGATGCCAATGACCATGTCTTTCCTGATTTTGTACCTCTAAAGCGGTATGTTGCTCCTAAGCATGATACCAGACTGCGTCTCTTCTCCGGCACTGCCAACCCTGCTCTTTCTAAGGTGATTCTTGCCTCCTCTGTGCCTCAGCGTTTGAAGTTGTTGAAGTTTTACTATGCGATCAATTGTTTGGCAGTATTCATCATATGTTTTGATTTGTTTTTGTGTTTTATTGATTTAATCAAATGTAGGAAATTGCATGCTATATGGGCTTGGACTTGGGTAAGATTAAGATTAAGAGGTTTGCTGATGGGGAGATTAATGTGCAATTACAAGAAAGTGTGAGAGGTTGCGATGTTTTCTTGGTGCAACCTACGTGCCCTCCTGCAAACGAAAACCTAATGGAGCTTTTTATAATGATTGATGCATGCCTGAGGGCGTCCGCAAAGAACATTACTGCAGTCATTCCATATTTTGGATATGCTCGCGCTGATAGAAAGGTAGAGGATGGTGACTATATATGCTAATACCCTGTGCGCAATGCATTAGCATTTGAGTTAATTTATGTATGGGGAGACTAATTTTCCTAAATGTTTAAATTTCTTTAATTTGCTTATTTTTTCATTATCTGAATTTAAGAACCAGCTTGTTAGTGAGTGGCATACTCTTACCACTTTCCCCTTGGATACAGACACAAGGACGCGAATCTATTGGAGCAAAAGTTGTTGCAAATATGATTACAACGGCAGGTGCGGACCGAGTGTTAGCATGTGATTTGCATTCTGGCCAATCGATGGGATATTTTGATATTCCAGTAGACCATTTATATGGCCAGGTATGATGTCTCTTTGTCTAATTGGAGACAAAGAAGAGTTATTTTCTTTTAATATTTTTAGGAATTCTTATTAAATTCTGTTTGTACTTTCGTGGACTATGCCACTGTAGCCCGTGATTCTAGACTACTTGGCAAGCAAAACCATTTCTTCACATGATTTGGTAGTGGTCTCGCCTGACGTGGGAGGTGTGGCTAGGGCTCGAGCTTTTGCAAAGAAATTGTCAGATGCACCACTAGCTATAGTGGACAAAAGGCGTCACGGGCACAATGTTGCGGAAGTAATTCTTTTTTTTTTTCCTCACAGTTTAAAGCAATCTAAACTTGATGAAAAGTTTCATCTATCTGCATTATATTCTTTCAACAGTCAAATTCAAGCTAATCTTTCTCGTAAAAGGTTAAACTGAACATTCATTTGCTTATAAAATGCATACACAGGGAGCATGTAATCTAGAGATACTTTGATGTATAAAGGAAGTTGGATTTGAAGAAATAGATCTTGATATAAGGATAGTAAGGAGGGTAGGACGAAGGTGGAGGTTTGAGGAGATAGAACGGACAATTCAGGAAGAATTTGGGAGGTTAAGGGACAAAACGTGGAATCCACTAAAGGTTCATAATTTTCATTCATCAAAACTAACTCTTACGGTGATGATGGAAGACATACATACATACATACATACATACACACACACACACACACACACATAGCCTAGAAGACTCAGACATATAGCCTACCAAAAATTTCAAATAAAAGGACGAAAATTACAAAAAAACCTTCAAAATATTAAAATTGCATATAACTCCCTAAAAACAACCAAACTACCTAATTTATTAAAGACCCATTAGAGAAAAGTAAATATTATTCTAATATGCCCTACATCATACATGAAAAACTTTATTAGATTCTTATTTCATTTCTCCAATAATTGGCAAAATAGTATGGTGTAAGTGGTATGAATATGTGTTGGAGGTAACGTAGTTCATATTTATGTATGTTGTCAATGTTATCATTTATGTGGAGCCTTTTCGTCAAAGTCATCACCAAATTAGACTTATTTTCCATGTAACACAGGTCATGAATCTGATAGGAGATGTAAAAGGAAAAGTTGCTGTTATGGTAGATGACATGATTGACACTGCTGGTTAGTTGGTCTCTCCATCAGATGTAAGATAATTAAAAAAATGGAAGAATTGTGTTTTAATAGTAAGCTTTACTGGTGTGTGTAGGTACTATTGCAAAAGGTGCTGCACTTCTACATCAAGAAGGTGCAAGGGAAGTCTATGCTTGCGCAACACATGCTGTGTTTAGGTGTATTTTACTTAGTGAATATATATATTTTTTCTTTATGCTTCTCTTACTTTCCTCAATACTTTTTTTTTCTTTTACTCTGTCATGGTTTATACTTATGTATTCTTCTTCACAGCCCCCCTGCAATTGAGAGGCTGTCAAGTGGTCTATTTCAGGAAGTTATCATTACAAACACCATTCCTCTACTGGAAAAGAATTACTTCCCTCAGCTGACAGTTTTATCTGTGGCGAACTTGTTGGGCGAGACAATTTGGCAGGTTCATGATGATTGCTCTGTAAGTGGGACAATTCCACCCGCACTCATTGTATTTTAGAAATTATTTGAGGCTAAATGCTTTTTAGCCTTCTTAGATACATATTTTTTAACCTAAGATTACATATTGATTAAAATATTATCATTTAATATACATTTTTATGCCAAGCCATGACACGGCCATTAATCCCATAATCTTTTATTGTATTTTTACTCATTTTAGGGTACGTACGGACCACACTCAGGCCTGGGCATTGATTGACTTTCACAGACGGGGCTGTGTTAAACATTTAGCTTTGTTTGTGTCTTGCTGCTCAAGAGCAATCGGTGTTAGCATTCTTCGAATACTTTGCAAGTGTTTCAGCCTGAAGGAAATGTGTTGTTTCTTCCATTTTTGGATAGTGAGATATATAGCCTTAAACACTAGAAATTTTTTTTTTGGTCTTGATGGTTGTTACCTTCTCTCATTATTCTGCAACGCGTTACAATTTTGTACATATTGTGTTCATGGGTAAGCAATGTAGTTGCAAGGTCCTTAACAATATGTCGAGAAGGCCCCAAAATCA
Organism: Piper longum; assembly: GCA_032619315.1. Classification (NCBI taxonomy): domain Eukaryota; kingdom Viridiplantae; phylum Streptophyta; class Magnoliopsida; order Piperales; family Piperaceae; genus Piper; species Piper longum. Next base: position 4,337 of record JAVDBV010069125.1, read on the forward strand.
AAACTAGCAGTTGGTATTACAGCTTTCGTGTGTTCAGCTAATCTGAAATTATTTGGACGTTTGCGTGAGAACTAACAATTAGCATTTGAGCTTCATTTTTCACAGCAGCCAGGGAATTCATAAGACTGGAACGAGTTTGAAATTGATTCTCCCTTTAGATCACCTTTGAGGACGTCTGATATGCTCTTGGTTGTAATGCTCGTGCCTTTGTTTGATCCTTGGTTCTTGTGTCGTTTATGCCATTGACTTAATGAATCCAAGGTAATGGATCCTTTGCCATTATAATTCTCGACAAATTTTGTTGATACGCTGCTGTGCTTGGTTGGAAACTGTTGTTATTACAATTCACATTGCTTTTAAGTGACTGTCGGACTCGTCTCAACTATTCACACAAGAAAACTTGTAGCCATTCACAAAACAGAGTTCGCCAGTCGGAAAGATACAGCAAGCACTGACAAGTAAACTTTCGTGCCAATCAGCTCTTGTTCTGAGCATGGAAATGTTGGAATACATCTCAAAGTCAGAGCCGTGCGTTCATCAATCTGGAGAAAACTTCTGTGTTTGCTTCGTGAAGAGGAAACCCATGACATCCCGGTACTCCCCTGTCCCAAGGGAGCGAGGGCAGTAATCCAGACCCACTCCCAGCACGTCATGCACCTGACATAGTACAAAAGGCCTTGTAAAGGGAAGCCAGTGGTAATGCATATGTATGAAAAAAAAATGGATTGAAGTATCACAAGAAGCAACTAATTGGCTCATCACCATCTTCGCCATTCTACTTTTGGAAGAAGGGTAAGTTCCACACAGTTAGTTCTTCCTACGGCACAGGATTGGAACATCGAGTGAAGTTTAGCTAATAGCTATAGCATATATCACGGATTTGTGGGCCGAAACGTAAGAGAGGAGCTCCTCTTCCATGGCAGTGACGGGAATCCAGTCTACCGATTCCATGGCAAACCACACAAGCAGGGTTGTGGCTTCTTCCGCCCCTCCTTCCAGGGATTCGACTGCAGGACGCGGACAAAAATATGGAAAGCGCTAAAAAATCTAAAAAAAATGGATTCTTTTTTCACCTGTCTTTCGCCACGCCAATTCCAGGATTATCTTAGCTGCTCATGCACAAGAAATTCACTGCATATATAAGAAACTGAAGTTGGTGAGAGAAATGGAGAAAAGACCACTGTCTTGACAATCCATGTGGGTTTGGAGATGGACCAGCGAGTTGGCCGATTTGGGTCGCCGGGGAAATGGTCGAGCGGCGAAGAAGGCCACCGGCGGCCGGCACGGCGTCGCCGCCTTCGGGTTTTGGACTGACGAAGGATGGTCGGTGGTATGCAAGGCCCAATGTATGACATGGTGGGCCTCCCAGAGAAAAAAGGTTGGCTTCTAATTGGGCCTGGGCTTTTTGACGATCATCTTTGGCGGGTGTCTAGGTATGATTGTTCATTCGTGGAGGCCTTTCAGCAAATTAAGCTCCTCCAACTATACTCGAATTCGAATTATTCTAAGTATTAATAAAATAAAATCAAGTATACAATACATACAATTTGCCTATTTATTTAAAATTGTTGTAAAGTGCTGTTATCTTAAAATCGTAACTGTACTTTTAAAGAAGAGAAAATTCAAAATTTAAATTAAATCGAGCAGAGTCGATGAGATAAACTCACTTTATCAAGTTGAAGCCAACTTTTACAGAGTCGAACATTTAACTTAAATGAACTTAGGTGACGATGTGCCGATAATGACACAAAAATCAATCTTCCTACATAAAATGAGTCAAGTTCTTTCTTATTGTTATAAGGACCCTTCTCTTTTTAAAAATAGCACAAAAATAAATTGAGACTCTACGAAATATTTACTCACTGCTTGTTCATATAAAATTGACCATCAATTACAAAACAAATTAACCATTAATTACAAAATTCTATATCGTGGATACATACTTATCAACTCTCTTTTTCACCAATTGGATATGCATCCCCCAATTCAAATATTTGCACAATCTCCCTAATTCTACACACCTGTTAATTGTATATTTATTGATACTTATCTTTGTTTTAAATTACAAGCTCCAAACAAAGTTTTATCCCCATAAATTTGGAACTCTACAATTCCTCCTGATCTCACCATCCACCCCAGTGAGGGGGTTGATCCTCCCCATCTTCACCATAGATGCTTCAAACCCTCTAAAGAAGAGCTTCTGGTTGGCTGCAAAGCTCTATACCAGCTCTGATATTCCACTCCCGTGGCCCTGTGTTACAAGCACATTGTCTGACTCTAGCAGGCCCCTTGCCCACCAATAGATTGTGGAAGTAGTTATTGTCAAATATGGAGGATGTCATGAAATCAAGGGGCACTCTTTCATTGTCCCTATTTGAGGATCTTGGGCAGATGGACCTCAAAGCCTTGTGGAACTGGGTGTATCTTCTGTGGTGGTCATACTCCTTTTAATTGTAGCTATTATCTGTGTAGAACCTTTCTTTGAAGCTTAGGCATCTTGATCTTCCTGTTGTGTGGCCACATATAAATTGCATACATTTCATCTTTTATATATAAGTTCTATGGATCTCAGAACCTGAGAAAGCTACCAAATCTGCAGGGGAAAGGCCCTATGCAGCAAAGTTGGAGATGAGCATGTCCAGATTGGAATTTAGGGTAAGCAGATATTGAACGGCTGCACTCTGACTTGCCTTGAGGGATTCCTCCTGCCCAGCTCCACCTCCCAATACGGCCTTCCTCTCTGCAAATATATAACATATACCACTTTCAAGCTCTAAGTTCTTACAAAATCTGTTTATTAATCTTCTTGAAGTAAGAAATTGTGCGTTAAGTCTTAGTGTGTCTGAGGTTCACAGCTAAAAAATGGTGGTTGCATCTAGGAAGAAGTGCTGAGATAAATAAAAAAGAAGCCTCTTTGAATAACTCATATTTTAGAGTGAAGTGTTGTTCACGGTGGGAGTCTTTTGAGTACCATGTGAACTATGGTTGTTTAGGAGTCGAGTTAACTCGCAAGTTTTAATGAATTGACTCGACCCGGCCCGAATTTGTCATATTTATAATTCAATTCAATAATTCGATACTTATAACTTGACTCGACTCAGTGACAAATGAGTCGATCACGAGTTTTATTAAACCCGGATCGACTCGACTCGATTCAGACTCGACTTGTAACTCGATTGACTTGTAACTTGAATAGGCTCGACTCAACTCGGTATATTGCTTTCAATGAAAGTAGACCAGGACGTTTCTTATACTCCATGTCAAGTTCCAACTAAATAATTTAATGACAAACAGTCTCAATTCAATTGGCATGCCTTAAATCATTTCCAATATACATATTTGACAGCTTTAAACACTGATAACAAGCTATAATAAATACAATAAAACTACAAGAGTAACCATTTTTTTTAAAAAAAACCCTAACATTGTCAATGTCAATGTATGTATATGTATATAACATTTAAACTTTTATAATCAGAAAAGATATGTAAATAGTATTTTCTTATTAAAAAAAAAAGGTGACAATGGCCCAATATTTTAAACTAGTTGCCTACATGGCCCTTTTAATCACTTTGTACGTTCATTTTCTAGCACCGTGCCCGACCAATTAGAAATTGTATAAACAACAAGAAGTATAGCACCAACTAGATCTATCCACCATAAAAATTTATCACCAAGGACAACAGTAGCTAAGCCAACAACATTTGTTATGACATCAAAGTAATGATCCTGTAGACCAGGGAGGGGAGTTTAATAGGATAGTTCTTCAACATCTTTTACTATAGAATCTGATACACACAGAAAGATTATTCACTATCTTCGCATAGGCACGAACTATCTTATTCCCCGAGGTTCTATAATAAAGCCAAAGGGCAAGTTTCACAAGTGTAGTAGTCAACATGATCATGTACAACCAAATTAGCTGCGTAGACGTCATTTTTGATGCAAGTTCATCCTAATTAGTTGTTCTATTACCTCCACCAGATGGGTTGTGGCCAATAAATGGTCATGCATGCAGCAGCAACATAAAGCCACAACTAGTCACCTTTGGCTCTCCCTACCCCAGCCAATTCCACCCCTCCTTGCATTGGCTGCCTCTACTCTTCCCCGCCTCCAAACTACACGAGTTGAACCAGTCCATCTGGTGTTGAGAAGACTGCAACTTTTCTAAAACTTTGGCTTGTAAAAATTATATTGGTCTCGTAAATATGGGGCAACAAGGGGAACATATTTTTCTATTCTCCAACATCTTCTAACCAGTATTTTATTTATTTTCTATCTAATCAACATCATATTATGTTTGTTATTTTAGAAGATTCAAAATAATCATAAAATTTTTTTGAAAGCAAAATAATCATAAATTTCTATAAAATCAACTTGAACCAGTCCAATTCAAAATGTTTAAAATGGTTGATCTAATGACTAAATTCTAATTAAACAAGTCAAAATGCTACAAATTAAAAGTACTGTCCATGTTGGATGCATAATAAAAATATGATGCATTTAATATGTAATATGTAGTGGGAGAGGAGGGGAGACCTAAAAGAGATGGCCAAGGAAAGAATGGTGGAGATGAACTGCTTGGCATATAGTCGCCTGCAGGCATCTATGAAGGAGGTGCTCACCTTCTCCTAGACTTTCTTCCATTGTGCAGACCTTCAATATCTCTGCCCTCTCTCTCTCACCCCCTTCTCCCTATCCTTATATATAGCAGTGCCCATTTGATACACTAAGTCCATTAAAGTTTGAAATGAAACAGTTCAGCAATGTTTGCACCCATGTAGGAATCATGACCATAATAGATGTTCAAATCCGATACTTGATCAAAGACCTAAAAAAAATGTTATTCACTAAGTCCAGTAAAGTCGCAATAGCAAAATACACCTCTACTAACCAAACCTGCAAAATGGTTGGCACAACGTTAGAACAGGTATAGGTGATTGTCGGTACAAGTTCATGAAGAAAAATGAAACAAACATTGACCACGTTGAGCACCAATTTGAAAGTATGGAATGAGATGACATTAGATATAGCACTTACTCAAACATTGGTTAGTCATATAGTATTATCAAAAGCGCAAATGAATAAAATAGAATTTAAATGCACAAAGTATATTCTTGTAACCACAATAACAATAAGAAGTGGTCATTTACATTTGTTTCAAATATGCCTTGTTTTCACTTTTGTTTATAGCATGGCTGACAACAATGATGCCTCTCTATTTCCAAAGGCCCCTGCAACCACACCACAATGGGAAGATATCAATGATACTTCAAATAATGATGTGACAAAAAACCAAACAAGAGTGAGACCAAAAGTTTGGGAAGAATTGAAGAAAGTGAAATTACCATCCGGTGAAATAAAAGTAGAATGTACCTACTGCAAAACTTTGTATAAGTTGTCAAAGACTAGTTCCACAAGTACTCTGAAAAGACATTTAGAAAATTATAAGAAGCGTACAAGAGTTGAGAATGGGAAAAAATAGATTAGTTTGGAGCCAATACCAAGAGAAGAGGGTAATGTTATAATTACCAACTTCAAGTATGATAGGGGAAAATCAATTCTTGCAAAGATGATTATAATAGATGAGAGGCTATTCAAGTTTGTTAAAAGTAAGTTGTTCAATTTGTATAGTAAAACTCTCCAACCATGGCATGATAAATTCAAAAGGAGTGCTCGAAGATATACTAAGAATAAAAAGTTAAAATCAATAATGATTTGAAAGATGTTACCCTTGTTTGCCTCACAATAGACTGTTAGACTTTAAGGAGGACAAAAGCTTATATTTGTGTGACTGCTCAATATGTAAAAAAAAGTTGGAAGCTACAGAAAAAAATATTGGCATTCCGCTATTTTCCTCCTCCACACACAGGACAAGAAATGACAAATATTATCACTAAATTTATGAGAGAATGGAGTTTGGAAGGCAAAGTGTTCATAATTACAGTTGATAATGTTGCTTCAAATGGTAGTATGGTTAATATATTGAAATAAGGTTTTCTAAACATTAGTACCTTACATCTTCCAAACATCTTCCACATGAGGTGCAGTGCACATGTTCTGAATTTGATCGTCCAATATGGTTTGAAGCATATAGATGGGATGATACATACTGTGCTCGAAATAGCCAAGTATGTTAAAAGTTCTTCAAACCGAAAGCTGGATTTTGAAACTTCCTTAGCACAATTCAACCTGATTGGGAAAAAAAATTGATATTAGATGTGCAGAGAAGGTAGAATTCTACTTGTCTCATGTTGAAAGGAGCAAAAGATGTCAGATAAGCATTTGCACACTATAGAGATATAGACTCTAACTACAAATGGTGCCCATCTACTGAAGATTGGAAAAAATATGTAAATATTGAAGAATTATTAGAGAAGTTCTACCATGCAACATAAATGATATGTGGATCTAAATATCCAATATATAATCTTTTCTTACGCGTGATGTGGAGGATTAAGTGTGCATTGACTCGTGAACTTAAATCTGAACAAGCTTACATGGAGAAAATGATTAAAGCTATGAAAGAGAAATTTCAAATATATTAGTTAGAATGCAACTTGGTGTTGTCGATTGCTACTATTTTGGATCCCAGATGTAAGCTAATGATGATTAACTTTTGTTTTCCTTAAATCTACAAAGAAAGTGCAAAAATAGAGCTAAAGAAGGTGATAGATGCTTTCAATGATATTTATGATATATACACAATTTGAAGCGATTCAGATGCAGGTGATTTAGATACAATGGATATTGGCCTGAAAATAATTGCTACAATATGTTTGATGATGATGTCTACAAAAAATTTGTCCAATAAGTTGAAAAAAATAAGGAGACATCAAAATCAGAAATAGATATTTATCAGGAAGATCTTATAGAAAGGGTTGCAAAAGAGGCTGAATTTGATCTTTTAGATTATTGGAAGATCCTATAGAAAGGGTTGCAAAAGAGGCTGAATTTGATCTTCTATATTATTGGAAACACAATGTTAACAAGTACAAAATACTACCGGCCATGGCAAGAAATATTTTATCTATTCCACTTACAACTGTTGTATCTGAATTTGCATTTAGCACAGGTGAAAGGTTGATTAGCGAGCATAGAAGTAGTTTGAAATCTAAAAATGTTGAGGCACTGATTTGTTCACAAGACTGGTTATGCCCAATGTACCTTCATTATGATGAATCTGAAGAGCAAGAAGAATGGAGGTAAAGTTAGTATGCTTTGTATGTCATCATTATGCTAGTACTTGTTCTAAGTATCATTATTTCGTTTGAACTTAATTATGATTTGCTTTGCATTTATCTTATTATTTAATTAGACTTACTATTTTGCTTTCATTGTAATTTGTCGTGCTTGATAATTGAGAAAGTGGCTACAGAAGTTTACACTATAAGTAAATTGTATAAAACAATTACATCCCTAAATTGTTTTCACAATAACTAATAAATTTGGAGCTATTTAATAACATAACATAATATATCACATACTTATATACATGTTGACTATTTAGTGTTTGATTAACTTATATATAAAAATTATAGTACTTGATAATTTACAAAATTAGTAATAGCAAGTAAAAATATGTATATATGTTACCTAAGTTCATATAAAAACTTTTGCAATAAACTAAATTTAAAAGCAAGATTGTATAGTTACATGCCTACAATCCTCTCTTTCACAAAGTCTAACTTCTCAAACATATGTCTAGATCAGGTGGATGAACAATATAATAAACACTGTAAGAATTCATTAAAAAAATCATAATTTGCTATAAAAAAATTGGAACATTGTCAAAATTGAGAAAAAGATGGCACCTTTCAAATTGAAATTAATGATTAGGAAAAAATTTAACGACTTTGACTTTATGATTGGCTAAAAAACAAGCTTCATATAAAAAATAAAAATATTGAAATTAATACCAGATCTAACACAAGTAGACAACAATAGAGAGATTTATCATTGTTAAGCAAAAAAAAGTAGAAAGTTAAATGACAAGATAAAAAAATATAAGATAAAAAAGTTAAACGCCAGCGAAGATGATGAAAAGGGAGAAGGCGACCTCTTCCACATAATCAGGTGCTGCCTTGGTCGGTATCTCCTCTACCAATGGCGACCTCTTCCACCTTTGAAGAATCTTTCCCTCCACTGATAGCGTCACACAAATAATAAAATCCATAGGATGAGAAGGGAGCCATTTCTCTTTATTATGAAAAAAATGAACAACAAAAAAAAATTTCATTTTTACGAAAACAATTAACCTAACAAAAGTCCCCCTTGTCATCGCTGGTTGTTGTTGTCGGCTGTCGGCCATCACTACCAGTCGCCGCCTGTCGCCCTTCATTGCCAAAATTTTTTTTTAATAAGTAACCACATCATTCCTTTCACAACAAACTAATAAGAGTACCAAATTTGGGGCCTCAGACAATTTTTATTCTTCTACATAAACCTCAAATAGTTATGTCAACAAATAAAAACCATCACAACAGAGAACATTAATAATTCAACCAGATAGCACAAATCTTAACCTAAAAATGAAAGGAGCATCAATTATATCTTCAATTAATAACATCATCAATTAGGAGTCAATATATAGCACAAGCTTATACCGAGATTCATCGGTAGGAAGGTGCTTCCAATATCTCCTATCAGCAATCCCCGTAATCGACAACAACAAACAAATCCCACCCGTGTTCATCGCAAGTCAAATTTCCTGCAACAAAACAAACCAAGCAAACTCTAATCAAGATCGAACCTTTCACACCCAATGGATTGTCCGTAAACCTTGGTGCTGCTGTTGATCGGATTCCTCCTCACCAACCGGGTATACACCTCCGTCGTCCATCTCCCGTTGCCGCCCGTCGATGGTCGCTTGCCAATAGCCGCTACAACTCCCAAACCACCACCGCTCCTTCCCCCATTCCCATACCCTAATCGAAGCTCGAATGGGTCGACTTTTCCTTTTATACAGGCTCGGGTCAAGCTCGATTTTTCATTTTTTAAGTAATTCGATTTGAACTCGAAATTGTAAAAAATTAACTCGAACCGATTAAAATCAATAACGAGCCAATCACGAGTTTTGGAAAACTCAACTCAGACTGGCCCGTGAACAACCCTAATGTGAACAGCGTCTCTAGAAGCAATGGCGAAGATGTAAATGTTGGGTTGTCCTTCTTCCATAAATACCTGAAATGTAATTCTGTTTTGGACAAAAATAATTTTTAAAAAAAAAAAGCATTTTGCTTTGTATGGAAGGAATAAAAGCAACCACGTATATTTTTCTTCTTTATGTTTTGAAGAAAAAAGATCGCAAGGAGATACATGAAAAAATTGTGTGGATTGAAAAAAAATAAATATTTTGTTGAGATTTACTTATAATTGTCAATGGTAATATCGCCAAGTTTTTAATCTGTAATATTCTTTCCCTATTTCTTTTGTGACTAATATCATTTTTATAAAAATTATAATAAATTAATATCGAGAAGTTTGTTCTTTTTTAAAAATTTTCTTTATCAAATTATAATATATTGAATTTAATTCGATCATTTTTTTTCATAATTTTTTAAAAATTTGAGATTTTTTACTTAAAATTAATTTTGTCTATTTAAAAAAATATTTGGGTCTAATTTAATTGATATTTTTCATCAATTATATATTGAATCGGGAATTTTAATATTTGATTAATCCCAAAAGTGGGGGCAAGAAACAGCATAAGGTAGGCTTCTTCAACCAGGTATTTGATCTCGTCCACTACCTCAAATCCACGGAGTGCGTTTATGTTGGGTTCTGCCTCCTTCTCGCTTGCTATTCCTGGTCCATTGTCCAGCAGAATTGATGCATCACATCCCTGTAAGTTCATCTTTCATTCATTATATACATGAATAGGAATTTTTCCATGCAACCAAATTCGAATTTCCTCCGAAATCTTAATAATCAACCTGAGTTGCATTTGGTTTAGATTTCGACCGGACCCAAAATCCTAATGTACTATCAAAATCTAGTAAAGAGCTCTCGAGATCTAGTCTAACCTCAAACTTATCAAAACTCGGATCTCATTTAAATCAGTATTTGCTAATATGAATTTTGGTTATAGGAAGAGGATGACACCAGAGCAAAGCAGTCATGGAAGTGGAGACGACGGAAGGCAGCTACCAGTCTTGGGTCCTTGTGAACAGCAATCTCAACCTGCCTTCTGATGATCTCCTCAACACAACGGCAAGGCTGCTTATAGTAGTCAGGGCTAAGGGCACCCCCTTGGGTATCTCCTCCACTACTACCAGTCAAAACCAGTAGCAGAAATACTGAACTTGCTAAGAAGCTTTGTGTTCACCCCATTAATGGCGGAGTTACTCCACAGAAAGTGAATGCTCATATGTTATATATGGATGTTAGTTAACTTTCATTGTTTCATTCATGAACACAAAGTGCCAAGAAATTGACTTATGATAATCTTGTAATTGCTACGAGTAGAGGCAACCGCCAAGAAGAGCTATCCCAAGTATACGTGATCAACATGTGGTCTTGGTCAGTAAGCATAGATTAAGTGCTACTTGCAAGAAATTCAACTGCCCTGCATCAGAGGTTGAATACAGAACCAATTCACAGGTCGGTGATCATTCAGTAACAAGATAATAAATATTTTCCTCCTTGTTTCTAACGAAAAAGGATCAATTATAATTTATAGCACAGTTTAGTGCCAACATGGTTTTAATTTGTCCTGTCAATTGTGAATATATGCATTTGTTTTGCCTCTGTTGCATTTGAACAATAAAATGTTGCAGATGTAGACGAGATGTAGTTTTCACTGAATAGCAGACAGATTGATAGCCATTTGCAGTTGTAGACCAGAAAGAAAAGCATCAAAATCAAGACGTGGGTTTGGATTCAATCAGCTTGATTGCTCTGCCGTCGACACAATTACTCAGTTGATATGATTAAAATGTCTCGGTTATATAACACAACAAAACTTGCAGATTAATAACACTTAAAAGTAATGAATCTGTCCGGATAAAAAAGTATGGAATTTGCTCATTGAGAGTCAAAAAAATTGGGAGACACTAATTTTATGGCTAGTAACTTTGTGCTTTCTTTAATTTCTTCAATGACCTTTGTCAAAAAAAAAAATGGAATAGCACAAATCTCCCTACCAATTTACATAGTAAGGAAAGAAGTAAAAGAAAAAAAAGTAGTGTTAACATCTCCATATACTTCTGTAACAGTTGTTTCTTCTTCTGCTTAACAACACACTATTCTTCTTAATGATTTTCTTTAACACAAACCCTATTGGCCATTGATACATATGTGAATTAATGGTATGCCTTGGATCCTCATTTTCAAGCCACAATTTCTGATCATGAAGAGGATCTTCGAGTAAAGAAAAAAGTTTCTCCATTCTAGTATATGGTTTCCTGTGGTAAATATGCAGATTAGTACAGTGAACAAAAGAAAGGTAATGGCAAAATAATCTAGAAAACAGCAAGTAGTTTTCTTGATGAGTAAGTAGTTTTTACAAGAACAATTAGTTCTAACAACAATAACTGATGTTTCTGCAGTTCTCAGCCTATAAATCATGGCAAGACTCATCAAGAAAGTAATCTCCAAGAACTTTGGCAGTGGTGAAGTTTAAAGCCCTTTGAAGCTTTCTTTGATTAAAAACTTCGACTTCTACGACAAATGTGGATCTAACTGGCCTGTGGTCTGACAGCCTAAGTTCTGCCCTCTCATAAGACATCTGTTTGATTCCTTTGCCTAGCCACAATATACGGTCACACCTGAATAATAGAAGAGCATGAACTGAGAACTGATTAACAAAAAGATAGAGCAAGTAAAGAGATATAGAAAATTAATGAAGCACCCATAGTTGAAAAACAAAGATTACCATGCAGGAGATCTCTTCTTCTCACCCTCTTTAGGCTCATCTCCAATGTATCTGTCAGAGTTGATTTCATATTTGTATGTGGGTGGAAAATCAATTGGCCCTTCCATCCATCCCTCAAAGACACAGCCAGCTTTCAGCTCTTGAACTAACTACAACCAAATTGATAGAACACAGAACAATTCATATGATTCTGTTAGAATGTATAGACAAAATATGTGCTGTTAACAGATTTCACATATGAAAGCGATCAATAAAAAAAAATTGGGGCTGAAATCATACTTGATCACTGTTGCTTAGTTCAGTCCACTGTCTGCCTGCAACAAGTCGTCTAACCTCAGAATCACACAGACGGAGACGATAATTTAGATCTCCAAACCAGAATATCTGACTGTTCAAGTCCCCAAAAAAAAAGTAACAAAATTGTGGAGTGCATCAGAATAAACAGCATTGGTCACTGGTATTGAAAATGAAGCACAACATAATCAAAGATAACTCTTACTCATGTGCTGGAATGGTCTGAGGGTGATTAGAATTCAACACGGAACAAAAACGGGTTCTCTTTAATATTTCATATGCATCAGAATTACGCCTTTGTTGGTTCCATTCCTTTGAACCAGATGTAAGATGGGAGCAGACAAAGCACAGCCGTGACTGGAAAAGGGTCATGCTCACACTCACTGATCCCTGCAAAGCTCAAGCAATTTAGCTTGCATGAAAAATCAGACTGCAATTTTTCCTATGTCTTTTCGTACAACAAAAATCACTTTAGGCTCAACCTTGTTTCCCATGTAGCCCATAAGACCAACTCCAACTGGTGAAACCCTCAAGTTGTTAACATGCCTTCTCAATCTCTTCCTCACCCACACAGACAGATAGATCCCTACCATCTGTTTACTGACAATTCTAACATACTTCTTGCATGCTTTCACAGACTCTCCATCAATGTTGTCTTCAAAATGTACTTCTGGTTTTACCGCACAAGAGTACTCTTCCTCCTCATCAGATTTATGATCAGAAGCTTCAGACAGTGCATCAATATCTTGACAAGCATTTTGCTGCTGCTTCCAGAATAGTTCAAGGTTCCCAGAGCTCCTACACTCCCTTTTTAGACGACTCCCAAAGTCTGGACCTTTGGGAGCATATACAAGAGGCTTCTCCAGCCAGTTAAGGCTCATGACTCTTCTCAAACTTGGGTTGGAGGAAAGTACTTGTGGTGGGGTGTCCATGGGGTGTTCTGGCCAATCTAACTGACTATCATCATCAATGCCATAGACTCTCTTCATGTGGAACTTCCTCCCAAGGTTGATCACTTCTTTTAGCTCCCTTGTCTTAAATCCATCTGCAGTGAATCCCGGAGCCTTTTTGGTATCGATTCCACTATCAGGAGTACTAGTCTCTTCAGCTAGCACATCAGAAGCTCCAGATGTTCTGGTCACAGGAGAAGGAGGAGCACTATAGCTCTTGTATTCAGTTTTTGATTGTTGAGACTTGTTGAGTGTTCTTCTGATGATTGCTTCCCATATTTGAATTGGCCTTTTGTCCTCTGCTCCCAGTACATTCCCAGCATTTAGGGGAACAACTTCTTGGAAACTTCGAACAAATAATCACATAATCAATCAGCGATTGCATTAATCAATCTTAAATTAGCAGTTCATATACGAGCAAATCTATGTTACCCAATAATATACATGTCTGCTGGCTCATTTGTCCAGAGCCATTCATCAATATCTAGGTCCTCTTCAGGAGTTCTTCCTGCAACATTCCATGTCCCAACGGTTACCCTGAATGGGAAAGGTTATGATAATTTGATAGATATTGTAAGTGAAGCAGCTTTTTTGTTTGCTGATTCTAATAAGATGAATTATATGACGCTGATTGAAATGAATTACGAACCTAACATCCTTGGAATTAATGTACTGAATGCGTAATGTTTCTGACTTCCCCCTTCGATGTTTAAGAGGCATCTGAACGTTGTGTGTTTTTTCTGAGCACAGAAAACGCAGTTGAAAGATGAGAAATGGCTGATCAAGAAGGATTGGACTAGCATGCTAGCTGTTTCAAAAATTCCTACTAATGAAGAATCCGATAAATTAGTTTACCAAGTTTGATTCACAAATAATAGTTCGAAATATTCGGCAGATCGTTGCAAATAAACTGGGTGCTAAAATGTTCCAAGGAGAATAGAAATTCAAGAACTAATAAAAAAAAAAACTCTCGGAAAATCATGACGTGGAGAGAATCCTCTTTTCAGTCAAATTAGTTGAAAACCAATCATTGAAGCATGTTTAAAATTCACAAAGTGTAACTAGAGTAGCTAGGTAAAACCAAGAAAATTATAAGATGGCCACTAGAGTTTCACCTGCTTCTTGTTCTAGGCCAACATATTGGTCGTCCTGTTCTTTGTCCACTTGATTCCACCCCAAACTCCTTGGATCTAATTACAATTAAAACAAAAAACAAAACAATAAATTTTGGTTAGGATGAGAGATCATAAAATAAAGCCATATATTAATTGTGAGTCAAAAACTTGGCAAAATGAGCTCAAGTCACATTGTCAATACCATCATCTTCACTCTCAGTCTCAGTGTCAATTTCATCTTCACTGAATTCATGAACCTTAGGCTTGATATTAAGCCATTTCTTCATCATAATTGAAGGCCAAAAAGGCTGCCGAAAAAAAATCAAGAAAACAAATTTATGATCTTAGCAGTTACAAACTAGGAAAAGCTTTGAAATAAGAATTCATGAAACAATTGAAAGTTGACCAATACCACCTGACAACGCTTCGGCTTCCTGGTTCTCATTATTGTTGCTCTGAAAAATGAACGTCAGAATCCAATCCAGAACAAGTTTATAGCACGAGAGAAACTCGAATTCAGTTGAAATAGCTGCCTACCTGCTAGAGTGGCACATTTCTGTCTGGGTTAGACCAATATTCTCCAACTAGACTTTTCACACTATTCCTGAAAGACAAGGTATGATAGCAACTACCACTAGAACCTGAAAAAGTAGAAAGGAAAGAGAAGTGAACAGGACTCCACTCCGGCCTCTTGCAAACTACTGGACCATCTTCACAGGCAGGTGTGGAAAATCGAAGTCTGTGAAGCCATGGAAAATACAAGACTTCGATGTTAACTCTTCATTATATAATCAAAGGATCGTTTTCCGGAAGACAAGACATGAACCACCACAATGATGATCTAACACAAAATCACAAAAAGCTAGAAATATTTATTCCCTGTAATGTCTGGACAAGCTACAAATATATCCATCAAAAGTCTCTTCCAACTAAGAGCATCATGAAATCATTCACATTGGAGAGTAGACCGCTGTCTGCTGATTCCACTTTAAACTAATGACTCCACAGCTTGCACTATTTCACTGTTTCACACCACACCCCTTTGCAATGATCTGGTAAAAAGCAAGCAAAAACGGCTATATTTGAGTTGTATACAAAGAGAAGAAAGAATGAAAAAGACAACACAAGTTGGGTTTTGCATGAAAGGTGGAAGTCAAGCAGCAAAAACGGTAAAATCTTGATTAGGAAATTGGAACTCCAAACGCAAGGCACCGCCTTTATGTAGGCAATGGCGATATTATGGACACAGTTCATATCATGGGCACACGGGGATCTGCATGACCCACCAAAACACAAGCCGCAATAACAGTCAATGTCTCCCCTGCTTTTCACCCGCCATTAAATAAACAAGTTGGTCAATGAACAGAGAAGCCAATAAGATTAGCGTCCTTCTTTCTAAACCAAAAAAAAAAAAATTGAGGTTGGCAATGGGGGCTATAGGATAAGCATAGACAGCGACATGAGACGGTGAAGCAACAGTACAGTAAGAGTTAAAAAACTGAAACAGTCGACTAACGGGTGTAATCAAACAAAGCTAGCTTGCGAGCAAATTGACTTAATATGTTCATGACATGTATGTTAAAATGTATACTTTCAAATTAAAATTTTGATGAATTATAAATAAAAGCGTCGGCTCACACAAGCTTGTTGCATGTGAGCTAGTATATGACGATAGCTCGTATACTGATTGGTTCCCGCATAATTTGCCGCAACAGATTAATATAACATGCTATAAAAATTATTGAGCATGTTTTTTTTCATCATAGAAAAGAATCTCGAAGGAATACAAACTCATGTAAAGATATGCTGGAGCATGTGAGATTCATTTAATCAAACATTAAGCAAGCGTAAACATTAAACACTAAGAAGTCCTTACCAAAGTTTTTATCTAAACGTCGAACTATATATATTTACGTGAACAAAAAATTGATGCTCGACTTAGCTCAAATACAATATAGCCGAAAATGAGCCCATCTACATGTACCCAACTTGGGAGAAGGTGGTGAGAAAGTAGTGAAGAGTGGAAGAGGACAGGTAAAAAGAGGTCATGAGGTTTGATGGAGAAAGATGGAGGCATTGGTGGTCCCTGGAATCGCACTAAGCATGACAGGTGACAAAGGAGGAGGAGGAGATATGGAGGAGGAGCTACAGAAATGGAGAAAATGGAAGGGAGATGGAGACTTGTATTGTAAGAGCTGCTTTGGTCCTTGCTTCCCCTCAAATGCATGATTCTAGTCTGTGCATGTAAATAAGGTCTCTCAGTTTGTGCATGGTTTTGTTGGGTGCTCGTGGGGCGAGTCGGGGTCAAGGGTTTCTCAGTTTAATTCAGCTCATTTTAATTTTTTTAGTTTGAGTCAAATTAATAAGTATTTAATTTAATTTGGATTTAATAAAATATATTTTTTCGTATTATTCATACTAAAATTTAATTTATAATTAAAATATTTCAATTTTGACATAATTATGCATGAAATATAATTCAATCAGCATACTTCTATTTAAATTATTATCGTATAATGATATTTTATAATTTAATTATGTTTTTATAAAAAAAGTTAAGATAAATACGATAAAAAACTTTATTCTTTATATAAAGTATTGACCTTCGAGTCGAGTCAAGCTGAACTGAGAAGATACATGCTTAGGCTCGGCTAATTTAATGAGTTAAGTTTTAAATTGTATTTTTTTTAGAGTCGAGTATCAAACCGAGTTTAATCAAACCGTGAACAACCCTAGATGTACCATCAAACATTAAATTACACCATGTACCAACTTTTCTTATAGTTGTTTCATAAAAATAAATCCTTTTTTTTTCAAGTAAAAAAACTTTGCCTGTAGTTACCACATATGCTTATATACATATAGATGATGACATGCATATTTCTCTCTAGCCAACAAGATTTCAATATATCAGAAAAGGTTAGCTGGCTAAGGGAGCAAAAGAAGTTGCTAAGTAAGAGTGCATTGTATAGCACATATATACAAAGGTGGGGGGAAAGTTTAGGTGGGCACATCATGTCATGCTTGGTGCAATTTAGGCAAATGTTAAATTCTCAAGTATTCATCTCTTAATTATGTGATAAATTATCTAAATCTTCTCAATCTTTGTATCTTAAATTTAATCGTTTGCATGGCCAATATATATGAATTAGGAAAGAAATTTATATACATGAAATGTTGACATAATAGCCTTTTGGCCTCTTCTAATTGTTTTTTATGAATGGTTTGTACCAGGCAATAGCTTGTAGGCTGGCTAACCCTAAGCAGTCCTTAAATTTAATTCACAAATGTAGGTATTTGGTGGGTCCCAGTTCAACCGACCAGGCCCACACTAAAGGTAACTCAAAACATTTTTTCCTCAAAGAGTAGTTATCTATATTAATTGCATTATTTTGCAATAGTGGTCCTAGCTAGACTCCTAATTAAAATAGCATAATCTTGTATGATCATCAAACAGCTTTTATATGTTGTTAATGGGTATTACTAAGTATTAGTCTTAGGATTAATTTAGGTGTGAGATCAATAATTAAGGTAGTAATGCAAGACAATATTGGTGCATGTCATGACAATTTTTCTATATCAAACATATATTTGATAAATGTCAATAATAGTCTATTTGCTAGCATAGGAAATTAGTTGATAAACTAACAGATTTTTATTTATGGTGTAGAGCCCAATTATTGCCACAAAAATATATGTATTTTCCTTCAGTTTTTAGGGTTCGTTTGGTTTGCATAAAAAATATTAATAAAAAAAAGTTTTCACATAAAATCAAAATGCAATGAAATGAAATAATATGATAATTTTAAAGATTTATTTTATATGCTTGGATAGTATTAAAATGAGATAAAAATAAAATATTTGTTTATCATGTATTTATTGAAATTTCTCTTAATTTCTTATATTGTTATAAAAAATATTACTTTATAAAATTTTTATATAGACTTTTTTTGACTAAAAATAAATTTTCATTTTTTTACTAAATTTAAGAACATCCAAATAAGAAGAATTCTTGACCTTAAAATTTTATAATTTTTTCATGCAATTTCAGGACAACCAAACAGATCCTAAATTAATATACATAGTGGTTGTATTTTGTGATTAGGTAATTAGTAGGCTAATTCTTCATCGGATGAATAAGAAGGTATAAGGTTAATTTGTAGTACTGTAGAGGTAATTGACTTATAATTCTCCAATGGTTTTAAAATATAAACCAACCTGATAAACCTTATCAAACTCTAAAGACTATTCAATTGTTAAAAGTTGCACAAATATCGCGTACCTTTTTTTAATCCAAAAGCTACTTTGTAGAATAAGGTTTTCCTTTTAATTTAAATATAATTTAGATACTAACCTCTCATACGGGAACCGAACATACAGGTGTCATATTTATTTACCATCAACATATATAGTTAGCATACAATAGCTAGCCTAAAAAATGTCCTATTTTCATGGCATACCAAAGAGTCGACATACCTAGCTAGAACTTCTTACATCCCCTCCATCAATGTATATTGCTCACCTATCAGTATCATTTAGCAAGAAAAGAAAACCCAAAAAAGATAAACGAATTTTGTACATGCACATAGATTCAAACTGGTTCAAATAAGCCAACAAAAGACTCGATTTCCAAGCAGCACAGGTTGATTGGTAGAAACATGCATGTAGACATGACCAAAGGTTGCCATGCATACAAGTGAAGCTTCCAAGTATATACAGTGGCCAACTCTTAGTTCTTGTTTGGATATGGAATCAACCTCACAAATAACATTATCTTCCCCATTCCAACTTGCCGACAACCATCCTCTCAGATTTGGCCGTAACGCCGCCATGATAATGAATCAACCTAACACAATGTTTGCTGTTCCCCACAACTGAGATGGATGTGAAGAAGACTGGACAGCCAAAAGGGGAAGCTAGTATGCATCAGAGAAGTCTATGTCCATAGAAGATACAAGGGAAGCTAGTCATTGTACTTTGGACCACATGCATCCATGTTGTTACTTGATCTTATTGATCTCTTCTTTCGGCTGACATTGAGGTGATGGAAGGATCCAGGTACCAAACAAAATATTGCTTGACTTGAGACATTGATCTTTGATATATACTAGATTAATCCAATCTGGTGTTAGACATGAATTACTCCATCCTTGCAACTTGCAAAGCATGCATATGAGTCCCAAGTTGGTGACTGGTGAAATGGTAATCAAAATCTTCCAGTTGGGCAAGTGGGTATCTATTATTTTCTTGCTATTGAGACGACAATATTGTTGACAATGATGCAAAATAGAAAAATGTATGAGTTTCATGAGAGCATGGGATCACTTGATATTAAACAATAAGGGAACATACAAATATCTGAGGTAGGCTTAGTCCGTTCCTCTTTAAGAAACTCACAAGGATTTGTAAGCCAGTCGTGTGAAGTTTACAGAAACATCACCTCTTGATTGGGAGTCCCGCCACAGGTTATCTTCTTCTTCATCTGTTAAATGTAATCATCAACCAGATTTTTTGGTTAAGTAAATCGGTTAATCACCAAATATAGGAGAAAATGCAATGTTGGTCTTTTAGTTGGCTGGTATTTGGATGGACGAATGATAATCTTAAGGATGGCATGTGAAAGGGAAGTGTGTTGAGATATTGGAGACAATGAGTAATGGGTGCTAATTAAGTCAGAGGGAGCAATTTTTCAGTACGAGGACCAATGTTAGTAATGTAGATGTATAATCCTGATCTTGAGCATTGGTTTAAAGGTGTAGCCATGGTTTTTTTTTTTGTGCTGTATTGAGGTCATGCTCTTTGACAAAGACTAATATTTCTTAATTAAATCAGATCACCTAATACAAAAAAAACAATTATTAATGAGGGGACACCAGTGCGATTACCATTTCGAGTTGATATAGTAACAAGCCTAATTATCTTGTCAATGTCAATGACTATTGCTTTGTTAAGAAAAAATGTTCTTGGGTTGTGTTAAGAAGCAAATATATCGTTAACCATAATGTCAGTGTCGAATTTCCATGAGACAAACGGGAAAAAAGTGAAAAACAATATGTAAAACACACAGAATTAACGAGGTTTGATAAATTACCTAAATGAATTCTCCCGGGCATATCAGGATTATACTTAAAACCACCTTCAAAACGAGCTTTTTCTTTCGCCTAAAGTTGCAATATATGTGTTTAATCTAATTGCCAAAATGCAAACAAACAGTGATCTTAAACAAGACCAGTGGTCGCATAAACGATATATTCTAAATATTATAATCGAGGTCCCCATAATAAACAGTTATGGCATACAAATTGTCTCATTTCTACAATCCAATTAAACATCACCAAGATTCTCGATAAAACTCATCTCATAAAGCTATGATAATTCTGAAGGAGGTTTTTGAATAATCTTAAGAATTTGAGTTAGTAATTTTTACTATATTGAATAAAAAACTAATTCTAACTTTTAATAACTACCACAAAATCACTAGGATTATCAATTTCATCATTAACGGGCATCATTAGCCATCTCACAATACTTATCTCAATGACTTCTTAAAGAAGTTTGCAACCGAAAATACTATTACAAAATATCTCTACCAGCACTGTAGAATATAAACATGAACCATATCTCAGATTATGTGTTTTATCTGCTCATAGGTAAGTTAACCCATGAAACCGGTGGAATCTGAATCCTGCAATTGGAAATCAAAGACTAAATAGTGAATGCGGAAGGTTTTTTTGTGAAATCCAGAATCATATCCAAAAAAGGACCACTCAAAATTAATTTGAACTTTCTAAGGAAATGCCAACAATTTCCACCAATCGACAAGATCAAGACACGGACTACAAGGGGTTGTTTGAATCAGTTGGAAACAGGCAATACCCATCGCCACGCTTGATTCTAATGATTTAAGATGAACGGTAGTTC
Source organism: Piper longum (assembly GCA_032619315.1). Classification (NCBI taxonomy): domain Eukaryota; kingdom Viridiplantae; phylum Streptophyta; class Magnoliopsida; order Piperales; family Piperaceae; genus Piper; species Piper longum. The sequence continues at coordinate 25,492 of JAVDBV010069125.1, forward strand.
CCGCACAAGTTGACAGTCTTCACATTATAGTGCAACGGCTCTTATCCTCAACAGGTGGTGCAGCCGTTTGTTGAAACTTGCTTGATGGATTTTCAGGGTTGTATGTGAACTTTGATGTATCAAGGCCATACTGAGGATAACCATTAGAAAATCAGACATTGCTTTAAGAAACCATGACCAACTGCATATTTGCCATAATCCTAAAATGATAAGGACTTCACCTTTTCTTTCATCCTTGTATCCCAGGCAGTATTTCTTGATGGTCGATTATCCAAGACACCTGACACAGGAATTCCAGTCGCAGGAACAGGTTGTCTGCTGATTAAGGGCTGACGGATGGGCCTTGGATTAATGAACTCATCATCACTGTCATAATCTAACGGCCTATTTGCAGCTCTGATCACAAGAGCTAATATGAATGCTAAAGCCTGTAACATCACAAGGGTAGACTCAAACTGGTCAATTACTCCATTGAATAAGCGCAACTGATATTGACAGAGCATTTAACAAACGAAAGAAAGGATCTAGAAAATCCTTCCACACCGTTACATGCTCACCTTACACTAGCGAATACCTTTTGTCATATAGCTCACCTTACACTAGCGAATACCTTTTGTCATATAACAAAAAATAATACGATCATCTTAGCACTCAAGCCACCACAATTACTGAGAGTTGGATGAAGTTTCTTAAATGAAGTTCACAAAAGGTTAAACATAAGCTAACATGGTCAAGTACCCCAACTGTACTAGCCGTACCATGGTGCGGGCCCCAGTAAGTTTCCGAAGAATAAACTACTACTAATAATGACAAGAAAACTAGATTCTTAAATAGATTTTTCATACTGTGAAGCACTCATAGGAAGCACAAACAATGAAAAAAAAAGATAAATTCACTGTAAATGTGAATACATAAAGAATTTTTAGTGAGTTTTAAGTTGGATGGACAATAGCTTTCTCCAGTTAAGTTCCTACTTAAAACAAAACAAAATCACCCTAAATTAAAACTTTAGAGCTGAATTCAACCATGCTCTATGTGTAAAATGGCTACCAACACAAGTTTTACCTCCAAAATTACTGCACCTAGAGCAACCCATTTTGCAATTTTCCAGTTCTTCTTTAGAAATTCATAAATCATATTAAAATCACCGGTCTTGTCTTTTGGAATCTCCTATAATGAAAAAAAAAAGAATCTTAATGAGGAAAACAATGAACAGGAGAAACTGTAATATATTACCATACAAGACAAACCTCTTTCCAGCTGTGATCAAAGAAAATGAAAGCTGCACACCCCAACTCAACCAAGATCAATAAAATTATCCAAGCAGAATACTATTTCTGTTAAGGAAATTCTTACGTTCATTCTGACATCAGAAGAAACAAATTCATTCAAAGGAGTATATATTAGAAATCAGGATACACAGGAGAGACAGCATCTGTTCCTAGCGCAAGCTCCAATGCAACCACAACAAGATATGAAGAAGAGGATGGCACCAACAGCAATAAACAAGTAGATGAACCTGTAAGGATTAAGCTTCAGCTAATATCTAGATAAAAATTAAATACTTCCTCAATCTAATATGACAGATATGCAACATTAAATGTCCACAGAAAACTAGTATTTTTCTTCGTTTATGCCTTTGTGCTCTTAATTCTATGCATAACCATGCCTTTCCACCAGGTTTTAGTTTACTAGGCTAAAAATTCTCATTGTGAATTGCATAAACCTTTATTTTTTCTGTATCCCTATGTTTGTTTAGACTCGCATTCCATAACATTAAGATAAAGCAAACATCATTACTACTCATTATTTTTTGCATTGAGGCCATTATGTTATTCTCTCACACCTTCCATCTCCAAACATATTCTATATTGGAAAGCTAAATCCTCGTTTGAGGATCAATTCCTTATGATTTCTCATCAGCTTTAAAACCCCTTTTAGTCTTCTATCATCATTTAAAGAGCCACATACGGGAACAGTTTTTAATTTATCTAAACAAAAACCATATTTCCTTTCCTTGAATGATTGCAATCTAGAATTACATTTCAACACCTTAAAATAACGGTTTTAAATAACCAACAACAGACATTCAGAATAACAAAACATAGAACGGTGAATAAAAAAAACCTTACTTGAGAGTTTCATTCACTGTCACTATGACCAAAGAATGTTACAGTTTGACAAAAAAAAAAAAAACAGTATCTGGAGCAAAACACGAAAGATCAATATCAAATTGCATAAAATAAAGAACTGGAGATAGGATGTCAAAGGGAACTCGACAATAACACATACCAAGCTTTAGGGAGCTTATCCAGAATATTGGAAGTAAGAGACACCGCCATTAACATGGGCCGACCTAGGGCAACCATCTCCAGCTTGTCACCCATGAGGGGCACCGCGTGGCCATTGAACGACGAAACCCTCCTCCACTCCACCAGCAGGTAAATCCCATATCCAACCATGCCAAGTCCCGCCACAGTCAGCAAGAAATTCAAAAGCTTCAGCGAGCACTCCAGACACCCCTTGCAAGCCATACCTATCCCGCAGACTCCCTCCAATGAATCCTTTCCTTCCAAACAAACCCCTCACCTTTCTAGCTCCCCACCTCATCCAATCATCTATAACACCTCAATTCCAACCAGGGAGGTTGATCCAACCCTGCCAATAATCAAAATCTGCCTATCAGATTTCAAACAGAATTGCAGAAGAATTCAACAAATAAGCAAATACCCAAAAGGAAATAAATCAGAAAAACATACACGAACACAAAAATTGCACATCCAACCACGCTAAGGAATCATCAATACATGCAAACCATACGAATCCACACCACTCAATTCAGATCACAAATTCAGAATACAAAAGTGCACGCATTTATTTATTTAATTCATAGTAGGAATTCACGGGTTGGGTCGGCAAAAGGGTCAACTTTCCGAGGAAGATCATAAACAACGAAATTCGAACAGGATTGAACGGAATCAACAAGGTCAACACTTACAAAGTTTGATTTTTTTGTGCGGATTTGGATTTGGAGTCGGATGAAGATGATCAACCTTTGCCCCTTTTTTTTACGAATACTTTTATTTCATTATTATTTATAATTCTTAACAAGAAAATTACCAATTACGTTCTTGCACGTGGACGGGAAGGATCTAGAGAACGGCGGGAATGAATCTATAAATCAGTCCGTCCTGGCTGGAATTTGGCACCCGAAAAGACCATTTTACCCTTTCGTTTTGAAGGTTGCAGCCGTGGGCGGGTGTGATTGAGCTAATGATGGTTACTAAACGACGGTGCCAAGTATTTAATATTTTGTTTGATTTGATTCGACTCGAAATTTGATATTTAAATAATTAAACTCGAATTTGACTCAAATTCAAATCTTACGAGTTGAGTTTGAGGAAGGCAGTTCGACTCGATTCGAAATCGACTTGTAGTTTGACTCGAACTCGACTCGATAATATAATATAATAATGTACATAATATTACTTGCATACTTAAAATATATTAAAATCACAGATAAATGTTATTATTGACTACATACTAAAAAAAAATGGTGGTGAGGGTGTTTTATTTTTATTTTTTTGTTTTTTATCAAATTTGGATCATCCTTCTAATCAAATGATCCAGATTAAAGTTTGAGATACAAACATTATCTACCCTGGTTAAGATAATCTTTATATATATATATATATATATATATATATATATAGTAGTAAGTGTAGTTGTACCTAGTTATATTTATGTATATACAATAAAATAAAAAAGTAGCCAATGTGCCAAAAAAAAAAAAAAACGAAACAAGCTTTAATTGAGCAAATCTTGGCTTGCGTTTGTGAATAGCCTTAATCATTGAGGTATATAATGAGCCCCTCGTTATGAAGAAAATAATTTTAATAATAATGATAAAGCAGACTTTCTGTGATCGAGTTGCACTTTGTGATATTTTAAGATGTAGTTCAAAGTTCAAAACAAAAAAAAAATGTAGGCTTAAATGTATATTATTTTATTTTAAACAAATACCATCCTCACCATCGTCGCGTGTTCGATCCACGCTCACCTCACCGCATTATTTAATATTATTTTTTATTAAATACATGTACAAGAAAAACTAAAATTGTAATTAGTATTTGGGCCCACCCTATGAAAAGAAAATAGGACAGCTAATTGAGCAAGCTACTTTTGACCTTATGTAAAATTCGTGACTCGAGTCAGGGTTTTATTACAGCAAACTAGTCGGTTCAACCGTCAGTTCGAATCGAGTCAGTTCATAGACTGCATGTTGAGTCGACACCAGCCATGAGTTACGAGCGATGAGGGTAAGTGTGATGAGGGTTAAGTATACCAGAATATATGATGATAACATCGAGAAGAGTATGAGAAATGAGTCGAGAAGAATATGAGAAATGAGTTAACAGAATATATAAAAGTACGTAGTAATTTTTTTTTCTTTTTTATGGATTTGATTATAGGAATAGTTTTAAGCCGATTAACGCGTTAGGACACGTTTTTGGGTAGCTAGGTGGGTTATTAGTTATAAAGTATGTCATTTGGATGATGTTGTGTTTTTTTTTTTTTTATGTGATTTTTCCGATTTTTTTATATTTTTTTTTAGAATTTAATTACGAACTAGTTATTATTTTGAATCGCGTAGGAATCGAGTCAATACTTATTTACGACATTGCCACCCGAATATTTCTCTTTCCCCTCCCGACACTTTCCTCACCCAACCCTCGCCGCCGCCTCTGTTCGTCGTCGCTGCTGCCGCCGCCGACGCCGCCCTGCTGCCGATCGACGCCGCCCCGCCGTCCCGTGCCGCCGCCGTGCCGCCCCGACCAAACACGCCCACCGCCTGGCCGCCACGACGCCGGAATCGCCCCACGCCGTGACGCTTCCCCCCGCCCGGTCGATTCGCCGCCGTGACGCCGACGACCACCCCGTCGACCACCTCAACGTTTCCCCTCTACCCAGCGCCGCCGCTGAGGCCGGTCGTGGGCCCCATCGGAACGACCGATCGCCCCGGCCGCACTCGACGCCGCCGCCGGCGGTCATCGCCGCGGCGGTCATCGCCGCGGCGGTCATCGCCGCGGCGGTCATCGCCGCGGCGGCTGCCCTAGCCGTCACCTCCATTGGGAAGGGCTCGCCGAGCCGGTGCTAACCCTTACCCCCGATTGCATAGCCGGAACAGTCGCCGGAAAACCGCTGGGGCAGTCGCCGGAAAACGTCCGAAAGTCGCCGGGAAAAAATCAAATTCGCCGAAATTCGTTGGAAATCACCTTATCTTCTGCCGAATCCATCTAATCGAACTCTATCGAACTTCAGACGCCATAGCGTGCCGAATTCGAGCCACGAACCGCGTGAGGTATAATTTACCTTAATTTAATTATTTAAAAGTAATAATTATTAGAATTGTATGCCTGGATTGGTGAATTGTGTGTTATAATTATATATATATATATATATATATATATA
>JAVDBV010069126.1:0-25816 GCA_032619315.1 Piper longum
TATATATATATATATATATATATATATAGGCCTGGGATGAGATTTATATAATAGGCCCGAAGTCAACTTGTAGTGGATCTTGTTTTTAAAATTATATTTAGGGGATCTCATCTTCGAGGATTATTAATCCATAAAACTATTCGAATAAATGGCTCAATTTAATTTGGATCTAATAAAACACCACTTAACCCGCCCTACAATTAGATAAAATAAATTATGATAGAATAGAGTAATAAATTAGGGGCGAGACCTAAATGGACCAGGCAGAAGCTTTGAGCGTGTTCTTGTGCTTAGGCGGTGATGCCCTAGTTTGTACATACACGTCAAAACTAAATATTAACACCCATTCTATTCATGTGATTCATGAACGCAATGAAGAACTATATAAAATCATAGTCAGTCAAAGAAATAACACAATAAAACATATGCAATCAAATAATACACATGGTTACTAACATAATCTGAATACTCATAATAACTTAGCCCTAAGCATTAAAACCTAAGCCCTTATTACATCTTTCTCATGCACCAACCTGGTAATTGATGCATGTATATTAAATCTAAGTGCATCTACTCATCAACACATCATACGACACTTGCAACATCAATTACATTAAAATCTCAACCTACGACATCCAATCATGATTAGGATACAATACTAGTATTATACACACCAATTTTAAATATATAATATATAGTTCATAAGATTATATTTTCTTATCAATATCTAGCTAGGTATTCTATTTATACCATTTCATGAAAGTTGTACGACGTTAAGAAAATTCGCATTCTAATCGTATAATTAATTCATCATCTACTTATTGACTTACATGCTTCAGTCCAATTCATCCTCATTGTATTATATGATAATAAGTTATTAATAATCAACCATAACATCCTTATTAGGTTCATAATAATCAACTTATATACAATTTCTACCATTCCATCATCAACCGCTATTGCATCACAATTAATGAATACATCATGGTAATTAATCAGACACCATGAATTCAATTTTAAATTAGATATACCTAGCGATGGGTTGGCTACAGTTTGACAAGGTCGGTGAGGGTCTGGCGATGTACACAGCCAGCAGTAACCCACTCTTAGCGGAGGTCGATCAGCAAGTGGGAGGAGGGATGGGCCCCGATAGGCACAGCAGGGAGGAGGTTGGCGTGACTCTCATTACCCAGCAAGGTGATAGGATAATCAACTCCGGTGACCAGCCGGTGAAGAAGATGCCCGTGATGGTGGTGATTTGGTGAGGAGAAGAATGTTGGGAGGAGTAGAATTGATCAGGGCCGTTTTTCGCACGGAACCATTCAAATTTGTAAAACCCGTAATTCAAGTCAGGGTTTTATTTTTTGGAGTCTAGTCAAATTTTTAATTATGAGATGGCCATTCATTTTCTCACCAACCATTTGTTTTTCTCAACTGACCATTCATTTTTCTCACCGACCACTTATTTTCTTCCCCCTGACTTCTATATATTCCACACTTTTAATACTGTCACCATTCAGCCATCACCATCCTTCTCACCCAACTTCCTCCACCTCGATGCTGTCACTGCATGACAAACAATTTGAAACGTAGTAGGAGCTCACTGTTTAGGCACTAGGGCATGTTTGGAACTTCTACCATGTCCGTTTAGGACTTGGCCCTGATTTATTACTCTATTCTATCGTGGTTTATTTTTAAAAATTGTAGGACGAGTTAAGTGTCATTTTATTGGATCTCACTTAATCCAGGTCATTTAATCGATCATTATTTTGGATTTATAACCCTCGAGTATGTTTTCAAAAATAAGATCCACCACAAGTTGCCTCTGGGCTTATTATATAAATCCCTATCCAGACCTATGTACATGTAGTTTTCATATTTTTAATTAACCATACTACACGAGTGGGCATGTGTCAGTTGTAGCAGCCAACAACCATGCTAAGTAAGTGGCATGTGCCAGACATAGCCTGAAATATCGACAACCGTATGTGCCAGACGGTGCTGACCATATGTACTAGACAGTGTCAACAACCATATGTGCCAGACAGTGCCGACAACCATATGTGCTAGACGGTGCCGACAACCATATATGCTAGAGAGTGCCGACAACCATATATGCCAGACGGTGCCGACAACCATATATACCAAACGATGCTGACATCCATATGTGCCAGACAGTGCCAACAACCATATATGCTAGAGAGTGCCGACAACCATATATGCCAGACAGTGCCAACAACCATATGTGTCAGATTGTGCCGACAACCATATGTACCAACCACCAACAACCATGCTACGCAAGTGGCATGTGCCAATCATAACTTGTAACCGACAACCAGGCTATGCAAGTGGGTATGGAAGTAAGAATAAAGGCTTAGGATATGTCAGTAGTCCCAAGGGACCAGAAAGTAAAATGAGAATTGCCAAGGCATCAGTAGTAGCATATCAGTTCAGTATTGATGGGTTCAGTTATAGTGATTTCAGATCAGTAGATGCTCTTCAAAGATTTCTTGAAATTGTTTTCTTTCATACGAGAGTTTACTCTCATAGAAAGTTTGATATTAGTTATATTTTTGGACTAATAACACTTTTTTACTGATGTATTTTTATATTATATATAGGTGATGATCAAGAATAGGAAGAGCCATCCTTGACGACAGAGTAGTGACGCCTCTTGTATACACACATGTCAGACGATAGAATGTTAATATTTAGTTTATATTGTCATTATTTTGAGTATGATCTGATGTAAGGTATGACAATTGAATTCAGGTGATGTGAAAAGTAATTAGAATGCATAGATGAGTCGAGACCCAATATTTAGAATGAATTATGCAGTAGAATAGAATTTTGTACGAATATCAATGCATGATATATTTATATATATTTATACATGTTGATTTAATAGTGTGGACCTTAATTACACTTTTAGGGGAAACTCAGTCTGTCTTGTTTTATGAACATTTATCGATTTTTATCGAAATTATTTTAGTATGTAAATCGGTTGTCATGTCATCAATGTAGTAACATGATAGGGATCCATGCATTCATCCATACATGGCAGCTAACATCTTCCATCTCTAGACACCGAGAGTAGATCCTCAAGGTTGGGTTTAGGTTAGCCCACCTAACTGGGACTAATGACTTTTTGGTTTGGTTCCTGAGTATGAACCGGATTTTGGGTGTCACAAAATCAATCCTTACCTTGTTAAAAGTTTAAGAGTCCACTGTCCCAAGGATAAATTTTTTATATATAAGCATTGATCATTCTTTTATGGTCATAATTTTCATTGTTTGAGATGGTAAGTATTTATGGGTTTGTACAAAATGGGTTGGGGGTGAATGTTAATAATGTGAGTTAATGTTAAAGACTACATTTGACAACTTCCTAAGGGTGTAGGAACAAGAAGAGCGCCCAATTTTGTTGTTGTGGATACAATAGTCTCTAAAACCTTAGAAATTATTCAAGGTTTGTAAAATATGAATCGTAAGGACAAGATTGGACTTGCCCGAGAGTTAGAAGTGACAGGTTGGGAGGTTGGTGTAACAATGATATTAGGTAGTTCAAGATATTTCTTCCTAGAAAAATTTTTGTTGGTACGGCGCACAAATAAATTGTAAGACATAAAGAAGAATGACCACTAGATGATACAGAAATTTGGATAATTGTTAAATAATTAGAAAATAATATGGAAGAAGTTGATAGGATGCTTTATATCATACATTATGTATAACTATGTACCTTTGTATTACCAAAAAGTAAAATATAAGTAATAAAGAGAAGAAGAACGATATGAAGTATCACCGGTACTATTATTAACAATGAGGGGATGTTTTGAAGAGTTGACAATTAAAAATTTCTTTAGTGGGGATTGAGGTGACGATTTCTACATTTAACCAATGATTGTATATAGGATGCCTTTATAATCAGATGTGTTATCTAGCAAGCATGGGTGATATGGGATACTTGTACGACCTAGAAGACAATGTCATGGGACACTGTGCCCCACTTTACCTATGCATATAAGTGACAATGCTTAAATTGAGAAAAAAAAATTCACCGATGAATAATAGTTTGCTATGTGGTAAGATATGAGTTTATAGAAAGGGAAGACACAAATGAATCATAAAGATATGTATAGAGTCATTAAAAATGACTACTCAAATGTAATAGATGAACAACTTTTGAAGTATCCTCTAACAATTTGGCTTTTGGATGTAGAAGTAGTGAAGAAGTAGATTAAAATAACCACGTGATCAACCATCATAAAGTAAAGTGGGAGGAAAATTGTAAATTGTGATTTTTTTAAAATGAATTTTTGTAAGTAAATGTGAAGGAAAATTGCACCATTGAATAATATTCTGCTATGTGGTAAGATATGAGTTTATGGAAAGTGAAGACACAAATGAAGCATAGATATACGTATAGAGTCATTTAAAATGACTACTCAAATGTAATAGATGATCAACTTTTGAAGTATCCTCTAACAATTTGGCTTTTGGATGTAGAAGTAGTGAAGAAGTAGGCTAAAATAACCACGTGATCAACCATCACAAAGTAAAGTGGAAGGAAAATTGTAAATCGTGATTTTTGAAAAATAAAGTTTATAAGAAAATGTAAAGATATTTAAACTAACTTCTACAGAGCTAAATACAAGTATACCAATTCATAATGGAAGAAATACATAAGATAGGATAAGGAATAAGTTAGATGAATGAGTAATTTTCTCCTTGTAACGCTATTATATTTTTGAGGACAAAACTTCCTAGGGTGGGGCAATTGTGAAACCCCAAAAATAACTATATTATTTTATTTAGGGCTTTGTAAATCTTGGAACTAATCTTAAATATTATTTAATTAAATTAATTCTTTCAAATTAATATAATATATTATCAATTTTTACCTTTAGCGTATCGGTATAGTAGTATTTATGGATTGTTTCAAAGAAGTTTTATTTAATGTATTTTATTTTATTCTTTTGATTTTTCCCTTTCGGTTTAATAAGGTTCAACTTGAGTTGGTAGCGGTTACGGACTCTTGGTTATGACATGGTGTATAAGGATGGAGTTCTGGTTGAGAATTGAAGATAATTGGAAGAGTTTGTATGCCCATTTTGTTGGACATGGAAGATTTTTGTAATTGGGAGTTGTGAGCACAATTCTTTTATCTTCCTATATATTAGGCTTTTTTTTTGTTTAGTTTCCATTACTCATTTGCATTGAAAAAACCTCAATAATTAGTTTTTGACTTTTTGTTATCATACTAATGGTTGGTATTTGGTATACTTGTGTGTAATTATGTTCCTTTCTATAGAAGTTTAATATAGTGACTTCTTAAATTCCAAATATATTCTTCTATATAAAGGAGAATTTTATTGATGTTAAATAAAACATTTACTCGGTAATTTGTGAGCACATTTCGCTCCCAAAGGGAGGGCTTTAGAGAACGTAATCGATGAGCTTTGGGGAAAATAAAATTTTCGGGTTGATTTCCATAGAGTATCTAATTTTTAATACTTTTTCTCCTCTACTATTGTCTCTTACTTGATGGGAGTGTTTCCATCTTCTCTCATATATAGGTGCACCTCCCCTCTTCATCCCGCATGCATCGATAGTGTTTGTGTTTTTTTAGTTTTAGGTTTAATTAATGAGTGATGAAATATTAATTAATTCATAACGAGTTGAATTAAATCAAGTGATGATCTTAGTAATAGTTGATCATTCTTATGTTTATGGATGAAAACATGCTTTATATTATATATAGATGACTATACTATTTTTGTTATTATTATTGTTAGTGTTCTAGAGATATGTATATGGTTGTCTTTTAAATTCATGATCATGTGGGGTAATTATTAATAAATAATTATTCAAATAATAGTAAATAAGTATAATGTGTTTTCATTTGAGATATGTATATTAATTATATTAGATAATGTTAGTAAATATTACAGGCCATTATGATCTATATGTGTTTGTTAATGGTTATGGTTAATAAATTAATGAATGACATTGCAATCTATTAATTAACTGGCCATAATAATTAAAGTAATGAGGATGGCATTTTTATATCTTACTAAGTTAATACTCATTTGGGATTATGGGTTATTAATTATAAATTGAATCACAAGTACAATTAATCACTGTTGGGTTATTTAAAATATTATAAATGTATGTGAATGAGCGCACTATAAATGTTCCTTGAATAGTTTACCAGTTAAACAAGATTAATATGAAATGGTTGTTTAGTGTATACAATTATTTATATTTATGACGTCACTAATAATATATAAAAAAGAACCATATGCGGTTGTATTGATAAATTAAACTATAGATTATTAGAATATAACAGTATAATAATCGCAAGTGTTGAATCATAATAGCATGCTTAGAATAAATAATGTTTCAACCTTTATCGAGTTAAGTAATTTAAAATAATCTTACGAGTGATATCCTTTAAATTTTAATATAAGCTATATGAAATAATTTTAAATAATTAACCTTAGACTAATTAAATAGAGTCAGTAAAAAGTTAGTAAATATCCAAACTATTATTAACTGAATAAGTAACTGTTATTTCTCAATAGTAATTTTAGTGTGATTACATAAAAGTCAAAATGATAATCTAAATTCTAGGACTCTAATCTTAACATGATTTCCTTTGTTAAATAATTAATATATCACGGAAAATATGCTAATATTATTAATTAAATACATGCTAGTTCATCAATAATTATTTTGTATGTGGTTAACGGTAAATTACGATTGAATAATTCATTTAAAAGGTAAGCTATGACTTAATTAATTGTGTCACCTGAATAATTAATTATCACTCCAAACTTGGTGTAAACATTGCAAATTTAAAGTTTAATATTTTGTGTCTTGCATGCTTATTTTGTCTAGTTTTAATCTTCATATAATAAAGTAATTTCATTGCATGCATTTTTGCTCATGTACAATTATACCTATGTATAATTTTATTGTTTTATTCAGAATAGGATCATGCCCTAGTACCTAACCATAATTAGTCGAAATGTTATATATTCCTATTTGGCAGCCTTGGTCAATCTAAGCACACATTCGACCACCATGCGTTGAACGCAATTGGGGTCAAAGAATGGACTCAATCCAACACGGGGTCGCACCCTTAAAATTTTTTAAAGAATAAATACCTGCCACCATGCCAAAAGGGGTGACAGGGTGCAATGGCATAAGACGACTCATTATATACTTGTTATACCAAAATGGTGAGTAAATAGTAAATATCGATAACTATAGGCAATGGGTCATGTAGCATGTGTGCATACATGAGATTGTAGCTGGATAGGGTGGCCACCACTCCTGGCATAATAAGAACTCAGCATACACTCATAATTAATAAAAGACTAAATTAATACAAGCCGAAAAGGAGGAAAGTTGGATGATTGCTATGCAAGAAGAACATAATCAATTTGAGCGGAACAAAGTGTGGTCCCACGTGCCTCCACCCAAAAACCATTTTATCATTGCTACTAAATGGGTTTTTAAGAACAAATTAAATGAAGATTATGAGATTGTGAAGAAATAAGTAAAAGTTGTGGCTCAAGGTTATTGTCAAGAAGTAATTGACTTTGATGAAACATTTGCATCCGTTGCTAGACTTGAGCCAATTAGGATGATGTTAGCTTTTGAATGCCATCATGACTTTGTTGTCTATCAAATGGATGTCAAAAGTGCATACCTTCATGGGTACATAAAGGAAGAGGTGTATGTCAAGCAACTTCTAGGGTTTGAAGATCTAAAGTATCTGAATCATATGTTCAAGCTTCATAAAGCATTTTATAACTTGAACCAAGCTCCGAGAGCATGGTAGCAAGACTAAGCTCATTCTTGGTCTCCCAAGGATTCAAAATAGAAAATATTGATACTACTCTTCACAAAAGGTGAGAATCCAAGTATATGTGGATAGTAATGTGTTCAGCTAAAAAACTAACAAATTTTGTGAAGAGTTTGTAACTCTCATAAAAAGGAGTTTAAAATGATTATGATGGGAGAATTAAATTTTTGTTTTGGTCTCCAAATCAAAGAGGACAAGAAAGGGAACTTCTTCAATCAAAGTAAATATGCAAAATAACTTGTGAACAAGTTCACAATGGAGACTAGCAAAATAAGAAAATATCTCAAGTACCTATGAATGTAAATTGTCAGATTGAAATAGATGAAGATGACAAAGATGTTGATCAAAAGATTTATAGAAGCATGATTGGAAGTTTGTTATATCTCACAACAAGCCAACCGGATATAATGCTAAGAATGTGCTTATGTACTCTGTTCCAAGTAAATCCAAAAGTGTCTCACATGAAGGGCGTGAAGAAAATCATCACGTACATCAAGGGTACATGTGATTATCGGTTATAGTATCCTAAAGGTACACATTTTGATTTATGTGTTTATACAGATTCGGATTATACCAGATCTAGGACATGCAATTGATCTCGGTATTGATGTCTTGGACATGGCCATGAGCTAAAGTTTTGAAGGTCCTTGAAGACCAGAAATCAATAAGGATCCTTAAGCTTTGAATGTGTTGAACAAGTTTGAATTTAAACTTGAGTGGGAAACTTGTGTGGGAGATTGCCTACTCCACATTAATTACTCAAGTGGTTGGAAGGCGCATATAAGGAAATTACAACCAGTAGATAAAAGAAAGGAGGTTGTGATTGAAGCTTCTGAAGAAGAAGCTACCAAATTGGGATCAGAGCGGATTGAGGGAGCACCGGCAGCAGTATCATCGACTTCAATGGCAGAGGAGTTGATTGAGATTCGAAAGGAGCAAGGTCAGAATCGGAAAGTACAATCTCAATTACTATTTGCACTTTCTGAACTATCATCTAGATTTGATGAATTTTTCAAAATCAAAAGGAGCGATAATAATAGAAGTGTGGTGAATCCTTTTGTTAATGCTACGAGTGTGGAAGGGAGGATCAAAAATGAATGCAACCTGATCGATGAAATGCCCCATTTCCGTCAATCTGAAGCTCCTGCTGATATTAGATGTGGAGGTGGGAGGAATTCACATCACACTATCGGTCGTTTGGAGATTGAATCTTCTAATGACAAATCAAGAGTATTTTCAAGGAATCATTAAGATGATGATTACCAGAGAATTGCGAAAATGACTTTCCCAAAGTATTATAGAACAACAGATCAAGTGTCATGGTTTAGTAGATGTGCACAATTTTTCAAATTACATAACGTGAAACCATAGTTTTAGGTTGGATTAGCTAGCTATCATCTAGAAGATGATTCTTTGATTTGGTTTGATATGATTGAAGAACTCCATGAAGAAATGACATGGCATAATTTGAAGGTTACTATGAATTTGTAGTTCAGACCTACTGATTATGAAGACTTTTATGGCAATCTAACAAGACTCAAACAGGATGGAGCGGTAAGAGATTATATTACAAGATACAATAGACTTCTTCCACGAGTTGGTAACATGACTGAAAGACAAAAGATTAGTAGTTTCACCTGTGGTCTTAAGCAAAGCACTTCAAACCTAAGGTTTTAATGGAAAGCAGGGTGCAATATAATTTGTAAAGCAGAACGTGGTTAGGGGATTCCCAAAGTGCTAGACCTAAAACTAAAATTGTAGCTGCAACCACTACAAATGTTAGTGCACCAAATCCCAAGGAGGAGCTGTAAGAAACAATGACTGTCAAACAATTACAGGAAAGGAAGGAGTTGGGGTTGTGTTTCAAGTGCGATGAAAAATACACTCCGGGATATAGATGTAAGCAGCTATTTTTGGTTGAGGGCGTATTATATGAGGAGGATTCAGTAGGAAGTGAAGACGATATCATGCAAGTAGAGGATGTCAATAGTAAGGACAACTTACCGGCTATTTCATTGCATGCTCCTACAAGTACTTCAACATCGAACACAATGAGAATGTTTGGTAGAATTTATGGCCAGCAGGTGTCCGTATTGATTGATTCAGTGAGCTCACATAATTTCATTAATGCAAAGATTGTACAAAAGCTGAGGATCAAGGTTCAGTCTAGTAATAGATTGAAGGTACAAGTGGCAAATGAGCAGCAAATGATGTTACAGGGAAATGTGTTAATATAACTCTTGAGTTACCTGGACATAGTATTCTTGCTAAATTTTTTGCATTGCAGTTAGAGGAGTTTGTTGTTGTCTTAGGTGTTCAATGGTTGAAGACATTGGGATCCATTTTCTGGAACTTTGAATCTCTAACAATGTCTTTTACTAAAGATGGGGTTCAAACATTATTGCAAGGAATAGCAACTCCACCATCTCAATTATGCAGCTACAAGGAAATGTCTAATACAATAAAGAAGAAAAAGCATAGGCTTCTTATGCAATTGCAACTAGTGGAGGAATCAGTACAATGTTCTCAGCTTCAAACTTTTCTAAGGGACGCAGAACAGCAACAATTGTAAGTGTTATTAAACAAATTTGGTAAGGTGTTTCAAACACCTACAACACTTCCTCCTAAGAGAACACATGACCATAGAATCCCTTTGGAAGAAGGAGTGGAATTAGTGGCTATTAAACCATATTGTTATCCTTATTTTCAAAAGAATGAGATTGAAAAGCAAGTTAAGGAGCCATTGGAAGCAAACATTATTCAAAGCACAACAAGTTCCTATTCATCTCCTATTTTGTTTGTCCAGAAAAGAGATGGGAGCTGGAGGAAGTGTATAGACTATAGAGCATTGAACAAGGTGACAATCAAGGACAAATTTCCAATACCCAATATTGATGAGCTCTTGGACAAGTTACATGGTGCCTCTTATTTCTCAGAGTAAGATTTAAGATCATGCTATCATCAGAATTGTATGCATGAGGAGGATGTACACAAAATAGTTTTTCGCACACATCAAGGCCATTATGAGTTTAAAGTGATGCCATTCGGATTAATCAATGCTCCATCCACTTTTCAAGCTTTGATGAATTCCATCTTTGTCAAGTATCTTTGAGATTTTATTTTGGTTTTTTTTTTTACATAATGGTATATAGTAAAACATGGACTGACCATTTACAACATTTGGAGACTACCTTGTATGTTTTACAAGAACAACATCTGTTTGCTAGAAAAGAAAATTACAGTTTTGCATTGAGGGAAGTAAAGTATTTGGGTCATGTGGTTTTAGTACAGGGAGTGAATATGGATTTGGAGTGGGATTAGGTGCTATGTTGATGCAGGATGGAAGGACTATAGCATATTCCAACAAAGTTCTTCATGGTCGAAATCGTCTCTTGTCCACATATGAAAAGGAAATGTTGGCCTTAATATTATCTATCCAAAAATGGCATCATTATTTTTTGGGACACAAGTTCATTGTTAAAAATGATCATGCTAGTTTGAAATACCTTTTGGAACAAAAGGCTCACACTGTGGCACAACAAAAATGGCTTACTAAACTGATTGGTTATGAATTCCATATTGAGTACAAACAAGGGAAAGAAAATAAAGTTGTTGATGCTTTATCGAGACATCTTGATAGTTTTCCCTCTCAATAGTGTGAATTGCATAAGGAAGAAAAGTGACTTAGTTATTGCTGCCATATCAATGCCAGTACCCCAATGGACACAACAGGTCAAAGCTTCATATTCGTTTAATCGAAAGGTTCAAGGATTGTTGCAAAAGTTCCATGATTTTTGGTCATGCCCTTTGGATTGACAAATGCTCAATCAGCATTCATGGACCTAATGAACAGAGTGTTCAGTCCCTTTTTGGATCGATTTGTGATAAGTTTCGTGGACAACATTTTGGTGTATTCCTCATCAAGAGAAGAACATGAGCAGCATCTCCGTACGGTGTTACAAACCCTAAGGGAGCACAGATTGTACGGAAAAATTGCGAAGTATGACTTTTGGCTTTCAGAGGTCAACTTCTTAGGGCACATTATATCAGCAGTAGGGATTGCACCCTGACTTGGGTCACGGGTTTTATACTTGAAGTTTTATTAAACTAAAGAAAACTCTGCTAAATGGACCAGAATGGGATGCATCAAATAAAATCCCATGGGCTAACATGCAAAACGAAGCCCACTAAGGTTGGACTAAGGTATTGTAAACAATATTTCTAGGCCACACATTAATTTTTCTAAGTTTTGTTCATGAGCGTGAAGACTCCAAATGGGCCTAGATAAAAGGTCATGGTTGACCAACCCATTGAGCTGGATCCCAGTTAAAGATCAAGTGCAAAGGCCATGTGCTTGGACCAGAGTGGGCTTGGGAAGTGATGCCATTGGTTAAGGATTTTTTGGGCTTGGCTGGACCTGATTCGTTTAGGAAATTTCTATCGGATTTTCTACACAGCCAAAGGCTCTTATATTTTATAGAGATTCTACTGAGACACATTCTAACGTCTAGATGAAATTTCATAAAATTTAACTGCCCACACTAGGCTCAACTGATTTTACAACCAAAGCTAGGGAATTAGGATTACACCCTTCATTCCTCTACACTAGCAAAATCTGATCAAGATAACCACCTAAATTAATTTTAATTAATCCCAATTTTTATATGCTAACACTAGACAACTAGTGAGTCCTCGTAAAATTTTTACAGATTTTGTAGAAATCTTTTAGGGGCTCAACTATGAGCACAAACATTGAGCATAACCAAGCATACCAGAAACATAACATACATAATATAAAAGTTAGGGGTTTTGTTCATGCATTTATTGAGGTAATTTTAGTTTATGATTTTTATAGGATCAAGCCAAGAGATATATAATTAAAGATACAAAATATGGGCATCCACAACAACTTACATCAGGGTGTAAAAATTGGCAAAATGACCTACCAAGTCACAGAGACCATGAAAGCCGCCACCTTTCACCAAGTTTGGCACCACTGCTAGCTCATACACGCCATATCAGAGGAAAATGATGTAAACAAAAGTTATAAATCTATCTTTAATGAAAACAGTAAGACCAATAGAATATAAAAATACCTTATATCATCAGATAAGCATTTTTAATGACACAGTGCAAATAGATGACAACAATGCATTCAAAAATACATAATTGTTTTCATAAGCATGAAAAAATGATGATTCAAAGACCTACGAACTCCTAACACACAGGTATACATGAGAAAAAAGTGCTACAATTATCCCAGCAAGCCGATCTACACGAACACAACATCACAACACGAGAAAAAGGAGTAATTGAGGAACTTTTATCTCAAACGGTGCCTAAGTGTCACAGTTCTATCCTATGGTAGAATTTTTCGTCCCACCAGAGGCACTCTGATGGCGTATTTCCCTCCTGGAAACACTCAGCCAACACCAATCCCGCAATATGAGATCAACTCCGGAAGCTAAACTCAAACCACAACACCGTGTGTTCAGTAACCACGACGCTATTGAGGTTTCCGGTGCAAATACCGGAATTGCACGCACCCGATACCGCAACCCCAATCAGCCTTTCCTCGATCACAATACTGATACAGCGCTCTCGGATACAGCTATTCGTAGTGGTATGCTGTCCCGAGAACCAAACAGCACCACGCTGCCCGACCGCTCCAATTACCAGTATACGTACTCGGAGTCGTGCCGTCTGTCCCTTGCTCGTCTCGGCAATTAGTTCCCACAACTGATCCCTAGCAAATTTCGTCCACGACCTAGAACCCGAAATTCCTTGCCTACAAACGACAACCAACAAGCAACCAAAACAGATATACGGGAAACCACTTCCCAACCTTATATTATATCACCAACACAAGGTTATTACAAGTACTCTACTAACACTTCAAGACTTGCTCGGCATGTGGACGGACAGCCCCCATAGCCTCGCCCCACTGATCACCACTCACAATGGAACTCAATAAGAATTACTTACCACAAGTAATTCACACAACCCAGATCGTCTCCCCCAGATCGATCCAATTACATGCAATCTATCAAACAAGACTCAATGTGCAGGTTGTCCAACGAACGTGTACCTTGAATCAGCAACCACAAAGTTCCAGCACTTGCCAAAAGCGCCGACTGTAGCAACTCCAGGAAATCCTTCCTCTCGGCTAACTCTTCCCACAAGAGTTCTTCCACACGTCATCCTCCTTTCCACCAAAGGAGCTCTCCTTTTATAGGCTTCAACTCGTGCTTATCTCCAACACCAAAGATACACCTCTGATCCTCCAAAGCGCATTCCAAGATTAGATAAACACGTCCCCATGTTATCTCCAAACTCAGGAGATACACCTTGGATCCTTGAAAACGTGATAAGGCATCCTTATCCAATTCTCCAAGATCGTTGCCCCAAGATTTGATCTTCAAACTCCAGCAAAACCCTTGGCTGCACCGCCCGGTCATCCCATCGTACCCACCTGGTTCGACCCTGACCAGAAAATCCGACCATCCTCGGACCAGCACCACATTCCGATCAGAATATCGGAATCGTAGTTCCGCTAGGAATTCCAGCCTACCACTCCCAACACCAGCACACGGTACCGCAAGAATCCGAGCACTGCACCAAATACCGGCATGCGCTACTGCTATTTGGTTCGGTACGCCAATGTGCCTGATCCTGCTGTGAGCACCCACTAGGCAGCCCTTTCCGATATTTATATCGGTATGCTGCCCCGCACCTACCGACGCCCATACCGCTATCCGTAGCGGTACTACTCCTCGCTCGGTCATGCCACTCGGTACGCTCGGCACTGCACGGACATGCTCGGACTCACTCGGCATTGCTTGGTCACGCTTGGTCATGCTCGGTACTGCTCGGTCACGCTCGGTCATGCTTGGTACTGCTCGCAACCCGACGCCATGCGCACCAGCAATGCTCAGTCACTCGGCAGCACCATAGTACACCATGCAACAAACATGAGTTAGCCTTGGTATGTTGTTCCCACCACTCGAATAGCTACCACTACCCCCTCATGGACGCGGGAAACCTAGAGACAATACCCAAAACCTAGTTCCCGACGAGCCCATGAATCAGGGCTGTAACACTAGGGATGGTCTCTTGAGGCTTCCTACTACAAGACCTACAACCCAAGAGGCTAGACAAGCTTGGAGAAGGCTTAAAAGAGCACGCAACACCAAGGAGGAAGTGGGGAAGCCAAAGGAGAGGGGGGAGGATTGGAGGAGATGAGGAAAGGAGTAAAAAAAAGGGAGGAGTTTGGGAGAAAATGAGAAAGCTCCCAACCATCAAATGCATGGCTTGGTGATGTCACAAGTATGGACGTCGAAAGAGGTGTGGGTGCCATACTTTAAAAGGTATGGGTTAGACAAAAATCCAAAAACTTAGGATTTTCACCGTACAGTGGTTGGGATGACTTCAAAAATTATGCCATAAGTCCCGCATGGGTTTGGAGGGTCTGAAATGGTTCTAAACACAACAAGTAACCAAAACACGTGCGGGACATGGTCCTAGCATCTATCTACACCCGATTCAACCAAATCAAACATGTAAAGATTGGGCACGTAGCTTCCAAATAGGTATACAAAACACTGAAGGAGGCTAAGACCGGGTACAAATATATCATACCATACTTTAACCATTACATGAAAGGTCAGACTGAGCTAGCTCCATCCGAGTTAAGACCAAACTAACTAAAACACCCTTCAGACGAACAACCTAAGTTTTATTGAGAGAATTGTTAGGTTAATTATATGTTTTTGAAGAAATTGATGACTTGTATATAGGCTAATGGAAAAATTTTACTCCTAAAGCTAGTTTTTAGATTAAGAGAGATGCGTGACATTTGTTGCGTTACTTTTGAGGTCCAAAGGCCTAACAAATGGTTAATGATGCATTAGTTAACTCTAATGGCATTAACAGAAATTCGGAATGACCATGATGGATCCTGAACGTTGTCTTATAAATGTCATTTTTCTCCATTTTAATATAGTGATACCCGCCACCAAAGATTTTAAAATATATAAATCCATGTAATTTGTCAAGTAGCTTATCAATATTGGGCATGGGGAATTTGTCTTTTTCTGTGAGATGATTGAGTGCCCTTCAATCTATAGACATTCTCCATGAGTTGTCTTTTTTCTTTGCCAATAAAATTAGAGCAGAAAATGGGTTGTGACCTGGCCTTATAACTCCTACAAATTGCATTTCCTTTATCTGTTTTTCAATTTCCGAGTTCTAATAATAAGGATATCTCTAAGTTTGAATAGCTTGGGTCTACACCATCCAGTAAAGGAATGTTGTGATGTCTGGATCTCTTTGGAGGCAAAGTTTTTCTAGCAGTAAAAGCATCTTCTGATTGTTCACCAACTGTTGGGATATTCTTAGCTTGATATCCTCCCTTTTTGCTTTCTTCTACATGAGCATTGAAAAAGATAACCATGATATACTTTAAGAGCAAATCCCTTCATCTCTTCGCTCCTTCAGCTCAGAATAAGTAAACTTCCGTATGGGATTTGTTGTTGCTGCTCAAACAATTGGATCCTACTGAATTGTTGTAATCTAAATCTATTGTTGAAGAAGATTGCTTGGAATTAGAAGAAACAATATCACGAACAGATCTAGAAAGAAAACTGTATTTAGGCTCAAATAAGTATGCAAATCCCACAGCATCTTCCAAAATAACAGGTCTTTATCAATTTCACTTCATGATGATTTGGTTCCTTAAGTCCATTAATATAAGAGCTGATCTGTTGGTTCTCAATTAAGTCCCCAACTCATTTTTAACTTGTCCTTTAGTATTTTGAGATATATATCCTAAAATAGAAGAATCCAACATGGACAATCGAGACTATTTATCTATTGTTCGTTTGAGCTTGCTCTTTCAGAAACTCCACATGACTGCCTTGCAATATATTAAAAGAAAGGTTAAAATCCATTACCAAAATTTGGACTTGAGCAAATCTTGGTTCGCTATTGCCATGCTCGGATGCCAATTTTATAGAACTGATTGGCATAGATAGGATTTCTCAGCTTCTCAGAAGATAAGAATGATAGAATTGGCCCTTAGAATCAAGAATTCCAAATGAAAGGCGAGAATTCCAGTAGATAAAAGTGAAATTGAGACGAGGCATGAATTCGGAAGTAAAGAAGATGAAGAGAATTTGAGGAGAATCGATGAGTTAGAAAATGGCGAATTTAAGAGGTAGAAAGTTGTCAAAAAAGTTTTTCTTTTTATTCATGTCCAGATGAGTACAATAACTTCCCCTTTGCGCATTATAAACTCAATAACGCGCAAAATGAAATCAAATAAAAACAAAAACAGATTTGTAATTTTCTTCAAATTCAAATCTGATTTTGTGTTTTTGTTTTTGGTTTGAATTGAAATTTTAAAGACGCTTGCTACAGCTACCGCAATTGTCAATCTTCCGAAATTGCCGTTTCACATGATCAGAAATGGACATATTAGCTAATTTAAACTTTTCACATATTTGAAATCAATGTATATATTTCGATGGAAAAAAATATATAATGAATAAATCAATGAATGAATACACCGGACTTATACAAAAATACATGTTTTGTCTCCTACTCTTTAGACAATTGAGTGCATTCAGCGGGGAGGCCTTGAGGGGAATCTCTTCACATCGTTGCAGTAGTTGTAGATCATACATTTCTTCTTAACCCAACTCACCCTATCTTGGCTTGTCGAAACCAATCCCTGGCTCAACCATGAACTGCCGGAGGATGTAGCAGTGGAAGTGGAACCACAGGATGACCTTCCAGAACACCAAACACAAGAATTCGCATTGTAGTTTCTGCAAGAGGCTGTGAGTGAAGCGAAGCTCCAATCGGTCTTTATTAGCCCTCCTCCCCTGGTTGACCCATCATCTGCATTCCAAAGAGTTAAGTAAAGTCTTGTGGGCTGGTTCTTGAATTCTCGGATAGGAGTAACAATCAAACATGTTAGAAACTCAGAGTTTACGAATGCATTGTTGTATAGGAAAAGCACATGACAAGTGGAGGAGTCCACAAGATGGAGTTAGTGTGGAAAGCAGCAGTTGGATCGAACGAGAGATAGAAATGATGCTCTCTGTTTCCCTTACCTGTGTGAAGAGATGGGAGTTTAGAGTATATGGGTCACCACTGAGATTGCACAATAAATTTTCATCCCATCTTTATCCTAGTGATTTAAGCATCGATCCAAATCAGCCAGTACAGTCACAATTTGATGAATAGACGTGAAACAAAGGGTATAATTATTGCGATTATGTTATATTATCGTGGATGATGTTGATGGTCTGTATATATTTAAATAGAAAAAATTATTTTTTAAGCTAGTTTTTAGATTAAGAGATGCCCGTAAAACCTGTTGAAAGTCTTTTTTGAGGGCCCATTGAGCCTAACGGAAGTTTCCGTTGTGGGTTTTATATGATAATTAAGGAGAGTTTGGGTTCCACTTAATAATTTAAAATGAATTTGTTCTGTTTGATGAAGGAGATATTGTGAGACGATAATAATTTCGGGACTGTCCGATGTATAAATGGGAGATTATTGACTTTGTCTCACATCGATCGTCAAGTATGAATAGAGGCCCATAAAATTTATTGTAAGTCTTTTTTAAAGATCTATAAGGCCTAACAGTGGTATCAGAATTAACTTTTTGATAAAAAAAAAATTTATGACACATATTATAATTCTATTTTGGAGGACTATTTGGCTTAACAATAAGTGGAGATGGTCAAAACTTACATGGAACGTAGTTACTGTACCAGCAGAGTCGCATCAATGGGCTTCTTCTGAACGTCGACCTTCCCATGCATGTATACGTTCTTGGATTGGAAACCAGAGCCAGGGGAGGGAGTGGATAAGCTGCTCTCCACCATCGAGTATTTTCCCCCTTCCACCACCCCATGTGAGATCGACATCATGATAGATATTTCCAGCCATCACCGAGCAAGCCAATACCAAAGTAAACAAAAGCACCATCATGGTGTATGGAAAGAAGAGAAAGAAGCCATATTTGCAAGAAATGAGAAGGTGAGAAGTGTTTCAAGTGAATGGTTGTTTACTGATGGTGAAGTGAGGAGGAAGCATTTGCTTACATAGTAGAAAGGAGAAGGGGGAGTAGTCACGGCCGTGTGAGGAAGGGTAACCGTGTGGGGAGAAGAGCTAGTAAGCCTGGGAAGTCTTTAATGGAGATTGTGGTTGGAGGGCTGACGGTGGAGAAACTCTTGCTAATTAATATACGCGTCCTTTGCTTGGTGTACAGCGACATGTGTCACTTTCAAAATATCCGATAGGTCACCGGCACTTGTATATCTAGAAGTGGTTTGCTTTTCAATGTTGTGCTCTTCATTGCCTTCTCTCTGACCAATCTCGGTTGGGTTAGCAAGATGGGATCCTAGATTGTTCCTCATCAGGTTTTGTCGGTTCATGGCTCTTGGGAGTTTTTGTTTTTTATTTAATTATCTGTTTCAAGGCAAAATGGCGAAATTTTATTGGGAAAAAAAATGTTATACGTAAGTTGTTTGTGTGTCAAATATATTTAATATGAGCCATTAGTTGAGATGTTTTAAGTAATCAGAAAGTTTTAACTGCTGAGTGTTGAATTCCAAATTTATGTCTTCCTTTGGCGTGGGGCTCAATCATAATAAAAATGTGCCGTTTGGCCGATAAACTTAAATTTGGCAGTTGTGTCGTACATTTTCCTCATTACTAATCTTGAGAACTGAACTCATTTTTATATTAATTAGGGGAAATGTTGAGTCATACACAACTTAGTTGATATAATTTTTTTTTTTTTGAAATAAATTCTACCCAAATACGGAGATGATACAGGCTCGAATTTTATAGATGTTTAAGACCATACAAGGCTCGAAATTTATTTCAAAGTCTACACTTGTTTCACATATGCTTCTTTCTTAAAATATTCATTCAAAAATACACTTTTCACATCCATTTGATACAAAGTAAAATCATGATAACAAGTCAATGCTAGCATCATTCTAATAAATTCTAACCTTAAAACCGGAACAAAGGTTTATTCAAAATTAATCCCTTCTTCTTAACAATATCCTTGAGGAACAAGTCTTGCTTTGTTTTTTACCATTGCTCCTTTTTTATCCAATTTGTTCTTAAATTCCTATTTGGTGCCTATGATACATGGGAGGTAGTAATAGAGTCCATAATTTGATCTTTATGAATTGGTTCAATTCTTCTTCCATGGCTAGCATCCACCTTTCCTCCTTTTGACTTGCTTAAAGCTTTTAGGTTCAATGCTAAATAAGAAGGCCCATTGAGAGTCCATACTTTGATCTTTATGAATTGGAGCCAATAATTGTTGTCTAATTCCTTTTTTGTTACACTATTCTTTAAACATTTGATTGAAGAATTATCCTCCTCTATCAATTGGACACTTGTGACTTTTGATTTTTTTAATTTGAGAGCTTCTCATCAAGTCATTTGAAGGCTTCTAGAGTGTCGCACTTGTGCTAGGAAGAGGAGGGAATTAGCAGAGGGTAATGAAAGTTGCACACAAACATCAGCTGCCAATGAAGCTTTTAATTGAGAGGCATGGAAGACATTGTGGAGGAGGGAATCAGCAGGAAGTTGCGGCTTATAATCCACCTTGACCAATGAGTTGGATGATAGGAAATGGTCCATAAAACCTTGCAGCTAGCCTGATGGATCTCTTTGTCCTTAGGGAATGTGGACAGTAAGGTTGCAGCTTCAAATAACAGGTTGACCGACCAGAAAGTCACAGAATTGAACAGAGCAGATGACATTAACACTCCCCAAAACATGCTGATGACATTAACCTGCTGGCCTCTTTACAAGTTAAATTGCAGCAGCAGCTGCCCTGAAGGCCAACCCGATGTCAATGTTTTCACTAGTTGGGTCAATAAGAACACTCTGGCCAGTCTTTTCTACATACTTAAGAAATTGAGATTTGGTTGTTCCAGTATCACCAAGAAGAACATTTATATCACCTCGCAATCTATGCTTTCCTTTCACATTTTTCTCCCGCCCTCCAAACATTTCTAATTCAATCACAGTTTTGATATCTTCATAGCCATAAATGGATGGTGCTATAGATTTTATGATCCTTTCTCCTATTCTTGGATCTTTAGCCAGCTTTTCAATTTCTTCTTTGTCTTCCTTAGTGAGCTTGTAAGCTGAAAATAAATCCTGCTTCTTCGTGACATGGTTTGCTTCAATTACACTTGCAAAGACAGGAAAACCATTCTTCGTGCTCAGTGACATATCAAAGTTGTTTGTGTAAATCCCGGTAAGCCTCAATTTCTTCCCCAGGTCGAGCACAATCAATCAAATCATTCAGAAGTATCACTTCCTTGTATCTTGGAAGTCGACCAGATGGTACAGTTCCAAGGATTTCATACATGTCTCTTTCGTCATCCTCATCCTCATCATCTTCATCAAATGCATCAGTCTGGATAAGAGCATCATGCTGCTGGTATCTCACAGAGAGCTTGTTATGGAGTTCATTTATATCCATGAAGTACATTTCCTTCATTGACTTCAACTTCTGATATACCTCTTCTTGACAATCTACAACATTATGTCCCGGCTGTGCAGTAGAATCCACAGATGTGGATGAAGATTCTGGAAATCCTCTCTGAATTTGAAAAGGATATTGCTTCTATTGCTCAATAATGCTCTGCGCCTGAAGTAAATTACTTGGGGCTTGCATCCTTTGTTGCAACAGTATTTAGTCTGCCTGCGGCTGTTGCTGCTATAAAGTCATCTGCTGAGATAATTGTGCTGATTGTGACTGAAGCTGGGACATGAGTTGCTGCTGGTGTGCAAGCAATTGAGACTGTTGTTGCCCTTTCGATGGCAATCTGATTGAGGATGTTTGTTGGTTAGATTGCTGTTGGGATACCACAACCATGGCCTGTTGCATCATGTGAATCGAGTTTTGATGGGGCTGAATGCTTGATAAGTTGCCCTGATGAGTTAGCTGCTGCTGTTGCTACATTACTTGAAAACCAATTTGCTGTTGTCCAAGGTTTTGTTGAGGATCATGGGCATTCAGTTGCTGTCCTATCAATTGTGATTGTTGTTACTGCTAGTGCATAAAAGATTGTTGTGGTTGCTGTTGCGGCCTCATAAGTGACTGTTGATGTTGATGTAAAACAGATGGAACTTGCTGGTTCTGCTGCATCGAAGACTGTGGAACAATCTACATTATGGAAGGAGATGGTTGCTGCAATGCTTGGATAGAAGGATGTACGGAAGGTATCTGCGTAAGATATTGGTTAGAGCCATGTAATTGATTAGACTGCAATAGAGAGGATTGCTGCTGAAGGTGAGAGTACAACATTGAGGACTGCTTATTTCCTTGCTGGTGTCTACCAACTTAAAACCTCGTCTGCTCCCTCACATTGAAATCATGGAGGGTTCCCCACAATTGATCATTGGCATCTACCCTATATGCAAAAACCCTAATCTGTGAAGTTCCTATCCCTTCTCTATTGTCAAGATTCCCTCTATTCCCCACATTCTCCATTTTCGAACTGCGCAAGTATAAACTGTGAACCTGATCCAGTAATTTTTCTCTTTCGGAATCATACTCCTTGGGTTTTAGTTCTAATTATGCGCCAGTATAAACTATATGTTGGCCCAATATATTCTTAGCATCCTCCTCAGTAGAAAACTCAACCAAAGCAGTCCCAGAAAAACACCTAGTGTCAGCAACATGGCGGGAAAGCCTGGCACTATTTACTTTTCCATATTGTAAAAATATGTCTGAACATCATCCATCACAACATCTTACTCCAAAGAAGGTGCAGCAATTGTTCTTGAATCCACTTTCTCTATCACTTCTTCTGGTTTTAGTAGTGCATTCAACCGACCCACCTTCTTTCCATCATCAGAGATTTTGAGCAGAGTCGACTTCTTCAACACTTCTACAACAGAAAGCACAGTGCCCTCTAGAATGTCATATGCCTTCACTGACCCCAGTCCAAGATGAGACCGCATCCAGCCGAAGGAACAGATCAATGCCAAGCTCACCAGGCCATCCTCGCTCTCATTGATGGTGTCGGTGAGGAACTTGTCACAGGGCAAATTGCTGTCACTAAAGTAGAACTCCACCTGTCTGAGTACGTCCTTGGTGGTTTTTTCGTCCAAATGTGCAGCCGCCATGGATCCTCCAACTTGTAAGTTATCTTGGATATGATGCAACTTGAAAAATTTTTATGCTCTGCTAAACTAGGATATAGGATCTTTTAAACCATCAAATTTTGGAAAGCTTATCTTAGAGCCTTCCAAACAACCCTCATTAGGAGGAGTATGGGAAACATTCTCTTGGGCATTCGGTCGAACATGATCCCTCCCCCCTTCTAAACGATCCATAGTGTCTATTACCCCACTGCAGTGAAGGTTCTTCATGTTCAGATTGATGGTGGAGTCCCTGCACTTGTTCGTCTCGGTGTCGCCTACTACCTGACGACAACATTGGTTCCTGTCGGGGTCGATCACGAAGGATTCCTTGCAGTGATTCATCAACCTCAACTTCATTTCCAGAAACCCTCACCTGATTTGTACCAATTCCCTCTCAGTCTTCCCGAATTTCTCGATTCCCTACTCCATTACTTCTTGATTGTAACAACTACTCAAAATTTGTAGATAATTTGGACACAGCAGCAAGCAACTGATCTTGACTTCTCCTAATTTGGGATAATTTGTTAGAGTTTGGTGAAGAAATCATACCTCCCTTGCCAGGCTCTGATACCATTTTAGTAGGTTCTTCCTCACCAACACCGGAGATCACATCCCTTGCCTTGTCGAGAACTCTGCTTCACTGGCGCCGTGGAACAACAACAACGCTGGAGAATTGGGTACGTGAGAATTGATCAGAACAGGGGAGCAGAGGAAGACGTCCGGCTGCTTTTGTTCTTCCGAACAAATCGGAGAATAAATGGAAACCAACAAACAAACAAACAAAGAAAACGAAATTTCATTCATCAATCAACTGCCTATTACAAGTGCCATCCTCTGTTTTTATACCCTGTTAACAACAAGCCCATTCCAAGTTTCCTCCTGCTGGCCCAACCCATTCAAACACGTGAAATGTCAATAATGGCCTTTTGCACCCCTCTACTCACTATGCTCATACGAGTGAGTCCTTGTATATTGTTGTGATTAGGGCATTGGGCGTCTCTGCCATTGATTATATCTCGTCGACCCAAATTGCCAAGTCGTGGCCTTATTATGGTTTCAAGTATTTTAGTTTGCCTAAGGCCATATGTAGCATTAGAGTAGTGTCGCATGCAACCCCGGCATACCCTCAAGCCCTAGTCATGCTTGAAGTCGTCCTGCCCCTTTTCCCTTCTTTTCCTTTCCTTTCCTTCCTTCGCTTCCTTCCCTTTTTCTTGTTTTTTTTCTTTGCCCTTCCGAGGCTATGTGCTGGGCATAAGAGCTCCCTCCTGGTGCCTTTTCGCCCTTTCACAAGAACGTACCCCTGCACCCAATGCAAGGGCGCCCCCACCTTTAAGTTGGTGTTAGTAAGGGTTTTCTATAGGCCGCCCCTTTCTTATCCCCTTTGCTTCTCCTCTCCTCCACCTAGGACTCTTCCTAGATCTTTTTCCTTCCCTCTTGTCCTCTATTTTCCCTCCTTTCTCCCCTCCTCCTTTTCCTCCCCTTTCTACCCCATCTCTTCCCCTTCCTCTAGGTACTCTTTTTTTTTTTTTTTTTTTTACATGATTTGCATTGTTCCATGTAGATCTTATTAGAATCATATAGATCATATGATTTTGACCATTTTGGTATATAAAAATTTGATATAAAATCATATAGATCAACATGTTTTACAAGTGAGATCAATATAAAAATTTGATTTTTTGTATACAGTTTACACCTTTATTGATATTTGGGTTGTGTTTTGTGTGTTTGTTGATTGTGTACAGTTAAACGCAACCTAAATTGCGTAATTAAGGTTGTAACATTAAAAAAATTTTGAACTTTATAAATTTGGATCATGCCTGAGTTGCCTCATATTGCCTGCCAAATATTAATTAATTAAATAAGGAACATAATAATAATTTTCAAACGTGCATAATTTTTAAATGCACCACATGATCTAAAGTAATTTCACATTGAAATTAATTAATTTAATAAATGATAAAAGCTTTAATTAATAAAAACCATTATTAGCATAGTTGTGTTGGGTGGTGACGACATCTCAATTTTCTCCACCAAAACCTATTGAATCCATCCAATTCGGCATTTTTTAAGTTCTAGATATCAATTCACATCGATGATTTAACTCTTATGTTACAAGTTAATTTACCAGTCAGATCAATTTATTTTAATAATAATTCAGATATTGTACTGATGTAGTATGTTACGATATGTCAAGCTTACGAGTCCAAATCCCCATAAACACCAACATTTTTTATATCTCAACTATGCGGGTTTAATCCAAGTTGATGTGCCTAATATGTAAAATCTATGACTCTTGTCAGAGTTTTACGTGAGTGAACTAGTCAATTCAACCGCTACTTCTAATCGAGTCAGTTTCATATATCGAGTGCTGAGTCGAGGCTAGCCATGAGTTATGAGCGATACCCAAGTATATAATGATAACATTAGAAACAAAATAAGAAATGAGTTATCAGAGTATATGAGGGTAAGAAATATATTATTTTTTCTGAATTTAATCGAGAAAAAATTGTTATGCCAAATACTGCATTAGGATCCGTTATAAGGCAATTTGAGTGGGTTATTAGTTATAGGACATGTCATTTTATGTTATGATGTGTATTATATTTTATGGAAATTTTCACTATTTTTTGATTTTTAAGGATTTATTATGAATTTGTTATCATTTTTTACTCTAGTTAGAGTCAACTCAACATTTATTAATTATATCACCACCAAAATATTTCTCCTCACACCCAAACA
>JAVDBV010069127.1:0-32029 GCA_032619315.1 Piper longum
ATGGCGGCCGAGGAGGTTGGAGATGGAGCTGGGGTAGCTGCATTCAAACAGCTTCCCCTCGTTCTGCAACACCGTCCGATTAGCATCGGGATCCGTCACAAACACCGTCGGCTCCCCGAACACGTGCGTCACAAACACCCGGCCGTTCCGCCGGACCCGCTCGTCGATGAACGGCTCCGGGTCCTCCGTCTTATAGGCCGATATCAGCTGCAGCGTCTCCCCGATCACCGGCAAGCCCAGGCTCCCCGGAGGGAGTCCGGGCTTGCGGCGACGGAGCGAGATCAGCCAAGACCAATAGACAAAGGCTACAAAAGAACACAAGGAGAATACCAAAGACCCATCCATTGTCTCCAATCAATCTCTCCCTCCCTCCCTCTCTCTCTCTCTCTCTGAACAAATCAGAAGGAGAGAAAGGTGCTAGAAGGAGAACGAGGAGAAGAGAGATTGAATGTTGAAAAAAAAAAATCTAACGCATGGAGAGGAATTGAAGAGCTTTTAAAGACGTGGATTTATGGGGGCGTAAATGTGGTGCGGGTGTGTACGTAACTGAAATGTGGAGAAGAGGCTATATATGTTGCAGGATGCACGTGCGTGGGTGAATGTTAAAGAAGGAGAGAGGTGGAGAGAAGAAGAAGACCCAAGAAAAAAAGGTCTGAGGCAGAGATACGAGAAGACAAATGCTGAGGTCTTCCAACGCCGGTTGGATTGCATAAATGAATGCAAAAGAATGGCCGGTTGGATTTTGCACAAATGGATGCCATAGAATGGAAATTGGGAACAAATATAGCCCATTGCTTGACTCCTACTCTCTTATTCTTATCTTGGAAAGGTGGTGGCTCACACACCACATTGAGGAGGGTACCCCTAGGTATGGGTCGATGGGCCATGAAGGCATTGGGTGGAGCAGTGATTGATTTGAGATATTTGATCTAGAAAAGATTAAAATTACTTTCACATGTTGATTTAGTTCATGTTGGGTCGAGTTAGACTACTAATATGACTTGTTGGTATCCTAATAATTGGAGGTTTAGCGGCATGGCTTTGTCTTAAGACCTTACACCATGTCACTTGTCAGCGCGACCCGGTTTTATTTGTTGTTGATATGAAGACTTAACTCATTGTTTAGAACGAGAAGCTTTGATATTAAAATAGCCTCTATTGACAAATCATAACTATATATACATAATTATAGAGTATAAATGAATTAATAATTCAAAAGTAAGTTAAGTATTAAATACACTACTCACCATAAATAAAAATACTACAGAAGAGAAAATAATTAGAGAGGAAAATTCCATTTACAATTACAAAATTATTAAAAAGGAATTACAAAATTACCAAAAAAAAAAGTAGTTTTGCAAAACCTGATTGGTGGCTAAGCCATATGGGTTCAATATACGGCCAAAGGACTTGCGGCGGAGCCTCGTCGGCGCAAGACTCAACAACGAGGAGGTGCCGTGAAAGCAATCGCTAATGCCTGAAACATGAAACGTCGACATTATACAAACGAAGAACAGCTCACGAAGGAAAAAATGAACTTTGCGGCATCATTGCTAAGAAATGATTGAACGTTGATTGGGTTAAGACATAAGAGATGCGGGAACGCATCAATTCAATTAATGTTGAAAAGGTGACAAGTGACAATTGAGAGGGTGGGGGCCTTGGCCTTGGAAACTCCAAGGGTGTTAAAATGAAGGCCTTTCCTTTTGAGGTCGCGAGGCCTCACAAGCAATGGTGGGGGCATCGGCAACTGCTGCGTCTTCTCCTCCACAATCTCTCTTTGCAGCACCATGCAAGCCCCCTTCAGCATCAGCCGAAAAGTGGCTGTCCCTCCGAGAAAGGCAAAATTTTAGGAATTGTGCATTCTGGGTACAAAGTCATGTAAATATGAAGATATTGAATGTGATGCTGTGAAGGTGTTTTATATATATATATATATATATATATATATATCTCAAGGTTTAATGGCAAACAAAAATAATGTGTAATGGTAAGAATTTGGCTAAACTATTGGATATATTTAGCTCCTTTAACACGGACAAAGAAGAGGATAGTTGATTCTTATAACCATGCAAATATAATATGGTTTACCGTGGTTAATATCCCATTATATGTATGGATGGTCTGACGTGGGAGTACAAAAAACTCTCTAAATGAACCAGAAGTTAGGAGGGAAGGGAAAACGAGCTCAGGAAAATAGTAACCTGGGAAAAGAATTCATTAGGCAAACGTTCATGGAGTAGGCATGGAAGCTTGCTATGTCTGAAAACTATTATCCACAAACATAGTTGTTCTCACAATGAGCAAAAAGAATTCCTCAGAGCAATCTCTTCATATATAAATGAACCCGTGTTAATTCACGAGAGACCAAGCATAAATTCATGTTGAAGCTATTACACTCATTTGAAAAATAGCTGGAAGATAAAATGGAATATCTACCTCCAAGCCATGATAAGCCGGCAATTTAGAGGTGGAGCATGCAGTATCTCCTATCAATTCATCAAGGAAGAAGAGAAACATCTGCCGCATCACTTCTGCATCATTCCTGAGTGTGATAATTACCTTGCTTGGAGTGTATTAAACTAAATGGTGTGTAAAGAGCAATGAAATGCAGTTCCATGTTCTACAAAAAACACAGGCAAAAATTCTATCTCAAAAAACCATATTGGAAAGTCTATCAACTCTCTAAATTGCCCACCAAATCTCCTCTGTCTATACTGAAAATGTTGAAGAGCTTCTGCAATGTTTTCCTCCTCAAAATCAGGCCAGAGCGCAGGTGAGAAGAAAAGCTCAGTGTAGGCCAACTGCCACAGCAAGAAGTTGCTCATTCTTTGCTCTCCACTAGTTCGGATAAGCAAATCCGGATGGCTACGTAACTTACAACTTGTAGCTAGTTCTTCTTCAATCATGGATGCATTTATGTCCAATGGTTCAAACATTCCTTCCTTCATTTTGTATGCAAATTTTCTTTATATCTAACCAAATAAATAAGAGAGAATGATAGGGAGCCTAATTTTTTCCTTTTTCTTTCTCGCATTCACTTTTTATTTTATTTTCTTACTATCTAACAATCAAACTTGCTTCTCTCTCTCTCTCTCTCTCTCTCTCTCTCTCTCTCTCTCTCTTTTAAAAAAAAATTGGAAATTTTTTATATGAAAAAACTGGGTTATTGCCCAGCCGGCACAAGAAGCTTGAATGATAGCATGCGCTTCACTCTTGTTTTTGGATTGGAAACATATATAAATGTATGCTCCAATGAGAGTTCAGTTTTGTGTTCAGCTGCAAACTCTTTTAAGAGGTTAAAGCCATGATTCTTTTCTACTGGATCTACCTTCGCTTTTAAAGTAGAGAAGATTTCTAATATTACCTTAATTATAGGTTTTTCACCAATAAGTTATCTCAAAAAATAACAGTAAAACTTCTAAATAATAAGAAAATTAATCGTAGGTTTCTATCAATAAATTATCTCCAAAAATAACCGTAAATCTTCTAAGAAATAACAAAACTAAGATTGAAGCAAATTGTCGTTCCATCAAATCACAAAATTATTTTTTTATATATGCATACACATACAAAAACGTTATATTTTCCAATATCATTTTCTTCTCTTTGTTTTCCCGCAAATATTTTTATCATGAAATCAGATGGCATAACAAATTACACATTCTATCCAGGAACATCCATTAATTCCTGTGATCTTGTTCTTCAAAACCAAAATTTTACATGCTCGTGATCAAATGTTTGTGGGAGGAAATGGTTGACTGCGTATAATTGAGTTTGAGATTAGAAGATCTTAATTGCCATGCTCCATACCTGCAAGGGCAGATTCCACTAGCTTCAACTTTTTGGAGTTCTCACTGTTGACAATAAATAGCTATTCCATTGACGACTTGAGCTGCCTTATTTGGTTTTCAAGAAGATGATTTTTCCTCGTTCCAGGAACCTGTTTTTGAGTAACACAGGATTTGGCCACAGAGAATTGGGTAAATCTCCTCAATCGTGCATTAAGTGGTGAGATTGTAGAAGAAAGAGCATGAAGCTCCACTTCTTTATATCTATCTGCAAGCATAATCCACATTTCAAGTAACAGAAAATAAAGGTATTCCTCACTTTGCCCATGTTTAGTGTTAGAGATTGTGAAAGTACAAATACTTGTTTGGCACAAATCATCCTCCAAGCAAATACATGAATACAAAGACAACTTTGCATAGAGGACAAAAGAAGTACCAAAAACAAATCAGGAGGAAGGCCCGCAACTGCGTTTTCTCTACTTTCTTACATCCTTCCTTTTCCAGTTCTCCTTGCCTTTATTTCGTCTTCTTTAACTTCATTCCTTTTTTGCTTAAGAACTACACCTTTCATGTCTTTCTTTCTTCGGATCCTCACTCCTTAAGTGATCAGAAGGCGTTTCTATTAAGACACCCAGTTCTAGTTCTTACAGTTATCCCTACTCTAACCACCCTCCTCTCGACAATCTTTTTTCCCTCAACTGATTAAACATTCTTTATTTTTCTTTAAAATTGAAGCCAATTGATTGAACTGCTATCTTTATTGATCGCTTAAAAAAATATCAAATAATTTAGAACTGAAAGAATAAAGCTTCTAGGGGCGTTAGTCTCATTTGTGTTTTGATATTAAATGGCTCTATCATTCCATGAAAAAAATTCCATTGATAGTGATGAATAATCCGCACCCCTCCTAGCAATTGCCCATTCTACAGTGACAAACAACAAACACCAGGACAAATTTTTAGCAGAAAACTACATCTTACCTGGTAGATGTTTAAATTCACGTTCCGCTTTAGATAAAGGTTTCTTCTTGGCTCCAGGCAAATCCTGAAATATTTTGAATCGCTTTTCCAATTTTTGATGAAACTGAAAAACATGCTTCATCCTCTCATTCAAGGTACATTGCTTTTGTTCCGTTTGTAGAAGCATGTGCTCTGCATCATTCAAGCACTTGTGCTGATCAGTAATAATTTCCTTCATATGATCTGCATGATATTTAAGCTCAATGTAAACCTTAATATATGACCACCAAGAAAATTCATAAGGAAGCAAAAATAGCAGCTTGAATACTAGAACAGTTGATGACTACCATTAATGAAATATATGATTATTCCAACTCAATCAACATACAGTCTACCTTGAGAGCATACTCAACATAATTCTCACGGAATAGCTCGAAATAGTGATGGAGAGTTGAGTGGCTTTCAATATAATCAGGATTTACTACAGATAACCCTTAGGGAGCAAATACAGATGTAGGACCAAGAAGTAGTTCTTTGCTTATAATATTTGGTGTTTCTGTTTCCAACTCCTCAGAGGCGCAGACAGGTTTTTGGAACCATCAAGTTGAAGCGCCAGGGTTTTACCCCATCCTCTTGTCTCCAACACAATACATTCACGAGAAGATGTAACACCAACTATCCAGGAATTTCCATATGAACCTTCAACATTAACAAAACCATAAAGGGGAAACTGAGGACAAGAATCATCGCCTGTGGTAAAAATAGAAACCACAGAAGGCGCATTGGCATATTCATCTTCCCCGCTGGACTGACTTGAAATTGGTTAAAAATGTAAGGATAGTAAGTCCACTCCACCAACGTGAAGACAGTACATTTACTCAGAGAAAAGTGGATCAGAAAACAATAAGGACCCTGCAGTAACTCTACTTGTTGGCAATGCCAAATCCACAATAGCAAGCTGCAGCAGAGGAGGTCGAATTCCTAACCAAACAGTATCAAGGTTTTGGCTTGCTTGCAGATCAAATGTTGCAGAAGGATTGTCTTGCAAGACTGGTTCACAAATCATAGCGACTCCTGCAATGTTGCCAGATGAATCAACATGAACACGAGGTGATGTGCTAGTATCCCAAAGTGGAACAATTTCATCTGCTAGTGCATCAATGTGCATCTGTCCACTGCTCCATGCAATGACAATAACTGAATCATTGCTAATTGATTTCAGCAAAAAGCTAACTGCTCTTCCTTTAGAGTCAACCTCATGGGCCGTGGATTTTTTACTCTCCCCAGTATGGCTAACTCTTCTAAGAGGCCCCTGTAAATTTGACCAGCAAGAATCCATTTTAATATTGATCAACTCATACCACATTAGTAGTTCGACTTACCAGCAAGAAAATTAATTTAAGTTAAACCAATAGATGTCATCCACCCACAATTTAAATTAATATAAGACTCGGCACTTAAACTACCTATAACAACTGACAAGCATGGAGAAACAACTCGGAACAGGCTCTCAATGCCAAAGATTTGCTACCTTCTCTTGCTTGATCAGCTACTTCTGGAAATGCTGCTTCCAACCATGAATAAGCCAAACTTGAATTATTTACTGCCTGTGGGTTAGATGGATTAAGACCCAAATTATGTGCATCTTTATATAATTCATCAACTGCAGCTGTGCTGTAGAAGCTGCAGTAACAAATATGAAAATGAAGAAACTTAAAGAAAGACACAAAGAGGAGAAAGGCAAAGAACATAATTAAATATAAAATGCACCAGATAAGGTCTTAGTGAGCATCAAAATTATGTTATATAAAGTCATTTTTTGGGCACAAATCTAGATTTATGCAGATTAATCATTTAAAAAAGTCACAAATCGATGTAAGGTAAATGAATATGCTCAATGAGTCATACCTAAAGCCAAATGAGACTGAGTGAAACCAGAATATCTGATGCTCATTTGGCACATGCATGCAAGACTATGTATGGTTCAACAAAAATAGATATCTCACGTAACCCTTCTCCTCTAAATAATTTGTGAATTTGACTACACAAGCCAGCTCCTAATCTGTGTGTATTAAATTAATTCCCTTACATGGCAGTAAACAAATAATATATTGTTGACAAAATGCTTCTATGTATATAAAATCCATACTCCGCTCTTGCTTCAGCATAGTATTGCACAGAAAAACTTAACTATCCTACAATCATATAGACCACAAGTCGTATTATGACAAAAAAAGAACAATCTAACCCTCAAAGATGGTGTAACAATTATTATTTAATTCTCAATCCAATACAGATTAGTCAATCATCTTAATGACCTTCTTTGATGAGTCCATCTCTTTGAAGCTGGCAAAATAGAACACCTTTATAATGATGCACACTCAACTAAACCTAATTAATTGCACTATTATTGCATGTATATCCACACAACAGATGGCTAATAAAAGAACGAAAAAATAATTATGTCCAAAAGAACAGTGTCGAGCAAATGATAAAGACTAATAAATGCAAAACTGATTCAAAATTTTTTTCCATTTACCTTCCAAAAGGCACCACAGGGCACAAAATATAGATGGAGCCATCACTAAACAGGATGAATGCCTGAAAGATGGGTCAAATATCAACTCTTAGATACAAAATATAGACAGATGGAATATTTTGATGCCAGAAAATCGAACTCAGGAAATTAAATCAATCACCTATTCAACACTGAGATTAAATTTAAGGATAAAAAAAATGTAAATCAAGAAAGATATGGAAAACCTTTAGACAAGAGCTCTTACAGGAGACTGTGGATATACTCTTCTAAAACCATCCAAAAAAGTGCATGCATACTGTTGAAATTGTACTAATTAGAACTCAATAGACATTGATATAGTAGTATAGAATAGGTAGACTAGTATGGACATATTATAAAGGAGGAAAACTTGGTGTTTCAACCAATTACCGCCACTATTTCTTCCTGATTTTTGGAAACAAACTAACAAGTTTTTCAATTTAAATAACAAGAATAAACGGATGACAACATTCAAATATTCGAACTCTTCAACACATACCTATGGCAGTGTAAAATCTAAGCTCCAAATTTTGCAAAACTATCTCAGACTAACAGCAACACCTATACAATAACCAAGGATCTTATTCCTCCACTTCACTCTATTAGAATCCAAAAGTGCTGTAGATTCTACACACAGTTTCAGCTTTTCAAATGCAATCATTTAGGTCATATCCCTTTTTGTGCCACCTCCGCTCTAATCACCAACCTAATATGCTTAAACTAAACTTTCATCAGCTTGCAAAGAGCCCCCAATTAGATATTTCACCACTGCTTTTTTTTTTTCAATTGAGTCTCTATATTAAACGCACTTACTCTTAAAAATCTTGCAAATTCAAGGAACATGAATTAACACTTTCAAAGTGATGCGTAATCGAAGAGATGCTTTAAATTCAGAGCATGTTCCTTATGAGAAGGTTTGAGCAGCACTCAACCTTTCCCACAAGTGTTCTCCTCCAATGGAAAAGGCAACCGGCCAAATTGAAACTGCATCATGACACCTCCCACGTTCTCCTGCCTGCAGATAAAACTCTTGCTCCGCTTTATCCACGTTAGAAGATAAATCAAACAACCTGCGGGACAATGCAATAGGATATAACTATAAACTCCTCAAAAGCATGCAGTTCAGTGGGACAAGTTTTTTTTTTCGAATGTATCAACTATGCATAATTATGATGCATACAAGTGGAACATAAAAGGCACATCCTGGAAATAGTACTCACATGATAAATTGCAAATGCTGATATTGTTATTTTTTATGAAAAAATGATGAAGACAGTTATCAAGTACCGTCTAGCATTCAAGTATCTACACTCAAACAAATTAATTTCATAACAAATGAGCTTACAAACAAGTAACATCAAAGTTCGAGAAAACATTCATGATAAATCAATCTTAAAACATTCATGCGAGGCGGTTGGTCGGGTGCTCGGTGGGGGGCGAGGCGGCGGAGGAATAGACCGGGTGCCGGCGAAGTGTCACCGACTCCCCGGCGGCGGCCGCGGTGGCCGGCGAAGCCGACGTCTGCCGCCGCTTCATTCGCCTCCCATCGTCACGAACGTCGGACGCGGACAAGTTGAATACGTGTTTATTTATCTGGACAAAGTGGACAATTAGACAGTATCTTGTCCTTAAAAGTTCTCTAATCTCATCTTATTTTTACCTTACAAGGCCATTGAATATTATTACTCTTGAATCAAGCTCTTCACTCCTTCGTTTATATATTTTTTTAATTTAAAATTTTAAGATTAATATCGAAAATGATACTATAATTATTTAGTATAAAATAAAATTAAATTACATTAACTAAATTCAAGGTCAATGAACACTCTACATAGATTACACTAAACATTTTAACTCTATACAATACTTTTTTTTTTGTATTACAACACCTTAATTTATTCCTTTTAATACAATAAATTAATGGGTTAGTGAGATTATTTTTTTAAGTGTAAATTATATTTACACAATTTTTATATGTTCACATTCCAATATTTAAAAATACAACACCACCATTAATACACTTGTGTGTCTAAAAAATTAAAGATAGAAGAAATTTATAATATATTTACAACTTAAATTTATTAACAATTATAATTTTATTTACAATAAAATAATACTTGTGTTGTCAATTTACTTTAAAAATTATGTAATATAAATTCATATTTTTACTAACCCCTTCAAAATCTCTTATCAAAAAATTATTATCTCGTTCAAAGGTTGTATATATTTTTTTTATTTCTAAATGTATTTCTTTAGATAAAAAGTGTATTTTTTTATCTTTTTGTATAAGAAATATTTTTCAGAAATATAAATCAAACCTATATTTAAATTAAAATAAAGATTCGAATACATAAGTTCTTATCTTGTGAATCAGATAGATTCATATATATTTTTTATAATTAATTATTTGTTCCTTTAATAAAGGTATTTCATAAATATCTTCAATCTTTTTTTTACTTAGGTGGATCAGATCATAATCTTATAATAAGAGCAATGGATCCTTAAAAATAAAAGATATTTTTTAATCAATCCTTTTGGTTCTCATTCTTCAAGAATAAAAAAAAGCCATTTTGAGTTTAAATTTATATATTTAGAATCTGGGTTCTTCTACTTATACTTTTATTTTATTTTACTTAACTTAATTTACATTATTAATTTATCATGAATAAGAGCAATGCCATTGCCCATTTAAAGTACGGTGTCGGTATTTATAATATTGACTTATCTATTATATATTTTAATATTATCTATTATAATATTATTAATTTTGTCAGTTTGAAAAATTCAATTAATGCCTTTTAATTATTTTTTGGAAGTGAAGGGAAAAATTGAGTAAATAGCTTTACGACTGAATGAACGACTTGAACTAGAAAGTGTAGGACCAGTTTAATTTGTAAATTAACGTTCTTAATTCATACTCAAAGACAAATCAAATTAAAATTTAAATCGAATTTGTGCTCCACTCGCCCATATTTAGCATTGGCGGGAAGAGGGTCGCGTGTGCTTTACCCGCGCCGATAATGGACCCGATAAACAGCGATCGTCTTCTCCGGCCACCTTTCACTCGGGTCCCCCTCCAAGCTCCGCGACGATGGCCTCGTCGTCTCTCCGCCTCCCCCTCCCGACGTTGTCCGACCACAGGCCGGCTGTCGGTTGGCGTAGGAGAAGGCGGTGGCGGCCGCTTCCCTGTGGCCTTCCGTTTTCATGCGTCTCTGCGAACTCTGACGGCCAGGATATTAGGTCCTACTGTCCTACTTCATTAGAATTTATCAGTTGTGAATTTTGACGTATAGGTGTTTTATTTGTCGTATAATGATGTACGCGGTAAATTTGAGTATATACCGTGTTGAGATGGGAAGCTGTTTGATTCGTTTGTTGATTTCCGCGGTCGGCAGTGATGGGCGGAGGATTAAGGAGGTTGAAAGTTGAGATTTTTTTTTTTTAAATGTAGAGAATTGAATTTAGACGATTTGTGTGGATAGTCCTTATCTTTATTCATTGATGACTGCGTGTGTAACATTGTTTTTCTTTGCTTCCCGGTTTTGGTAGTGTAGTTTCTTATATTGAATCATTTGTCCTAACATAGAGGTGGATGTAGATATTTAAATTTTGTTTTTTGTTTCATCGTTCTAACTTGATATTTTTGCTTGACCGGAGGGGATTGCATTTAGAGGATTAGTTTGGATGATACAGTTATTCTTTTGTTGGTTAGAATGCATGCAAGATTTTTTTCTTCAAAGTTTTGTAGTGCAGTGCCTTGCTTTGTACTAAAGACATGAGTTAGTTTACATCGTTCTTTGTGCTCGTTCTTGTATCCGGCGTGCAAGGTCTT
Organism: Piper longum; assembly: GCA_032619315.1. Taxonomy (NCBI): domain Eukaryota; kingdom Viridiplantae; phylum Streptophyta; class Magnoliopsida; order Piperales; family Piperaceae; genus Piper; species Piper longum. The sequence continues at coordinate 11,140 of JAVDBV010069127.1, forward strand.
ACTTTTTGATGACTTGGTGCTATTTTTATTGCAGAAATACAAATGAGCCGCAAACATTGTTGATAGAAAGATATGGAAATGGTATGGCAAAAAGGTGAACTGGGGCTGTTCCTTTCCTCTTTTCAATCTTCGTTTCATAAAATGTTCTGGAGTTTTGAGTAACTATGTTGCGGGATGCAGATATGTAATGGACTCTGAATCACAACTACGAACTGTGCTGGAGGACCATGTAGATGTGGCAGACAGGTCGCAAACACATGAGGATGGAGCGCAGATTGATTGGATCCCATATTTCCTGAAAGACTTTGTACTGCCTGCTGGCTTTCCAGGTTGAGAGCTATCTACACTTTTCTTTTTTTTCCTTTTTTTTATGACGGTCCTTCCTTCAGTTGCATTCATCTACTTGCCAAATTATTTAGGATCAGTTTCAGAAGATTATTTGGATTACATGCTACTACAGTTTCCTACTAATGTGACTGGATGGATCTGCCACACATTAGTTGCATCAAGTCTCCTAAAGGTAGATTAGTGTTTGAAGGAAACCTTTTTGATGTTTCAAACCTTTTAGGCATGCAAACAAAAAAAAATCATAAGGTTCATTGGTGCTATAGTTCGCTTACATTTATGTTTACCGTAGAATATGTTTATGCTTGAATGAATTGTATCTCTATTAGTGTTAGCATGATGAATTTTTTATAGAAAAATGTGTGTAATGATGATCTTGTTCGTAATTTCAGTTAGTCCTTTTTCGTTAATTTCTAATCCAATTTTGTCTGCTTAAATTTCTCTAAATTGCTAACTTTTATTTGAGCTCGTTATTATGTGGTCAGTCTTCATAGTTGAAGAATAATTATTTGATGAAAGCTTGTATCTTATGCTTAATTGTGTTAAATGTTAACCAGGCAGTTGGTATAGGCACATTTACAGGCACAAGTGCTGCTGCTTCTGCTGCTGCCATCAGGTGATTTGCCTACTGCATGCCCCTAATTGCTTCCTTGGTAGATGACAATGTGTTTGAAGCTTTGCGGCTATGCATTTTGAAATCATATGTATGGGCTTATATATGAGTGTTCACCATTATTGAATTCCTTGGAATGTGCATGAGAAAAATTGTTCATGGGATACTTATAAATGTATCACACTAGTGAAAGAGGAGCCTGATGAAAGTTTAGGCAAACTTTTTCCCGTGAATATGCAACAATTTCTGCTGATATTATTTACTTATTTATTCTTTATAGATGGGTGTCAAAAGATGGACTTGGAGCTATTGGGCGCTTATTTATTGGTTGGTGCCATAATCACTGATCATTAATTTAATACTTCATGTAATCTGTTGTATTGACTAAGTTTGCACTTAGGTGGGCGGTTTGGAAACCTTTTTGATGATGATCCCAAGAAGTGGCGCATGTATGCAGATTTCATTGGAAGTGCTGGAAGGTCTTAGTGGTTATCTAGTTTTCTTGTAAATATGATGCTACGTTTACTTGCATTGACAGTGATTGAAATTTCTGTTTGCAGTATCTTCGAGCTTGCTACTGCTTGCTCCCTCTTATTTTCTTCCACTTGCATCTTTAGGAAATCTTGTGAAGGTATCAAAATGTTTGGACTGGAAATTGGTTGGAGACAATGCACAAACCTCCTTCGACATAAAACCTGCCAAACTTTTACTTAGGATATTTTCTTTTCAGCATCTCAGCATCTAAGATTACACAAAGTTTTTTCAAATGAAAACCATCATTTTTGATAGGTTGCTTACTCTATGCACCTGGTGCTGTAGTAAATCTAAACGTGTGTCTGTTGACTGAGTTGATAAGGTCTCTACTTTTTAGAGTTCTGTCAGTATTATCTTTTGCAATTTGTGCATATGTTCAGTTTAGGCAGAACAATTATATACATGGTCTTCTGTAATAATTGACCTAGTTTTAAGTGGGCATTAATGAGCACTCTAAATACTGCAAGAGAAATATTTGAAAAAAATATTCACTGCTACTTTATTCAGGCTGTAGCAAGAGGGTTAAAGGATCCTTCTTTTCGAGTGATTCAAAATCATTTCGCCACCTCAGGAAATCTTGGGGACGTAGCAGCAAAGGTATACACTCAATATCCAACTTATTTCCTACTTTCCTAACGCATGGTACTCCTTGGATAAATTTTATCATGAAACGTTGGAAGAAATTTCCAAAAAAAAAAAAAATGAAGCAGAAAGAGATGCCAAATCATTTCCATAATGTCAGTTTTATTTCATTTTCCATGATCCATCTCACAGGTGCTTCATTTTTTTACTCTAGGAGGAAGTGTGGGAAGTAGTAGCTCAGCTGGTCGGCCTTGCATTTGGCATACTCATTATTGTATGAGTTCTTCCACATAATAATCTTATTTACTTTTGGGTTTCAGTGGCTTACGTCTCTGCAACACGTTTTCTGATCAGGATTAAGGAAAATTATATGCAGGACCTGCCAGGGCTGCAGATTTCATATACAACCCTAGTTGCTACATGGCTGACTCTGAGAATTTTGCACCTTTGGCTACGCTACCAATCACTTTCAGCATTGAAATTTGATACAGTGAGTGCTTGCTTCCTTCGTGACATGTATCTATAGTTTTTGCAGCTATCTGAATGAACATTGTGTCTGATTCATCATTCAACCGCATCAGCTAGTATACTTTCTTTCTAATGTAACATCTCTGAGCAGATAAACTTAAAGCGTGCTAGACTTCTTGTGGAATTTCATGTCAAAAGTTCAGTGGTTCCTGGTACATTATCTGCCGTATGTCTCCACCATAGTTGATAACCTAATAGCCATATGTAACCTGTATGTCTGCACAGGTTATTCTGAGTGCAATCGGGAGGAAAATATTTTATCGTGGGAGCAATTTTCAAAACCACGAATAGTTTTTGGAACACCAATGGAGGATATGCTTGAAGGGAATATATCCAGCTTTTTGGTACTTCCCCACTGCTAAACTCAAGTCGGCTTCATCTAAAATCTGCTTGCTTTAGTTTACATGAATGTACTCTCACGTTTATTATTGCCATCTACTCTCATAGATATAATGCATGACACTTGAAAGCAGACTATCATTCCCGGTATATTGGCATTCTTACAGGTGAGAGAGCTTCTAGAATTATATACGAGGGAGAAATATCTACTTTTTGTAAGGCAACAGCAGGTGACAGGCGAGTTGGAGTTTTATGTCTCATTTAAGGTGATACTATTCACTGCCTGTTAATTAGTGTTCTGAAATATACTGTTTTTTTATAAAGATTCTGAAATATACTGTTGAACATATCATGTAGAGAACTTTTGTTCTAATAATAAGCACCACATCTGATGAATCGCCATATTCAATATGCCAGGTAGGAGCTACAGGTTTGTCAGTTCTTCGCAGCGTATGGCAATCATACTGGCTGTTCGAGCACTGGGAAGGATCGAACAATATACATGCTAAACTTGAGCAAAGTTTGCTGATGTTGGATGAAAAGTTCAGTGACTTTATGCACCTATTAAATGAAGGTAAATGGGATACTGGCCAAATCAATCTAAAGGTTCCGAAGGATATAGCTATTGAATTGGTCTCCAGTGTCCAATAATGCTGTCATTTGTTCCAGTTTCTTGCCTCAGTCTTCAGATGTATACATATTTTTCAAGATAAATTCTACCCTACCGTGTAGATAGGAGTAACATATTGGATCACATGTGGTTCATTCGATAAAATACAGCCGTCTTTCTATTGAAACCCAATTCGTAAATCTGTGTATGAATCGAATCTGAGCAGTCCGAGTTGTCAATCCTCACCTTGGAGATAAAATTATATATTTTTATAAAATAAAATAAATAAAAAATTATATTTAATGCTAGTAAGCAAGTATGGGCAATAAGCTTTGACAGAAAAACGAATGCATTCGGGTGCTACGACATATCAGAAAATAAGATTACATTGCAGAGTTAAACCAATAAATCAGGAAATAAGGATTACACATCTCGGTGCTCAACAAATCGAACAAATCATTTTATATAATACACGAATGATGGCAACAGCTCTCCAAAACTCATCTACAAAAGCAACCAGCAGTGTCGTTGTTCAGAAGCTGGAGTGCATAAATTTTTACATGCAAATTGCGATATGTTCGAAATCAGTATATCATCTACAGCTCATTGTCTCTGCCTCATGAGTTGCATACAGCTCCACGGTAAAATAAATCCATGCTCCTTCCTCCCAGCAAGTCATCTAACTGGAAAGCTGAAGCCTTCCTGTCGCTTTTCTTTTTCTCCAACCCTGAGATCCGAACAGAAAATGTTAGCAAAAAAGTTGTCAAAAATAATAGGGCATTGCTTGTTGTGGTTCGTCTTACAAAGGCCAGATAGTAAATAAATGTGAGTCCTGCAAGGACGACGAATGCTATCTGGAAGACATTGTACCTGCATTATCAATATATGAAGCACAAGCAAAAAAGTCAGCACATGCATATTGAATCTGTTTTCTAACTCACATGAAACACAAGCCAAAAAATGGTTCTGTTTTACTTGTATAAATATTTGATTCCTCGGAGAGACTGCAATGTGTGGCCAAAAATTTCCTGTGCTGCAGTAGCTTGTGCATAAAAAGCAAATGCTGTAGAACAGAATTGGATCAAACTGCAAAACAAAGTAAATAACTTTCCTCAATGAAACAGGCACATGATGAAAGAGAATACAAATATGTGCTATAAGCACCATAAACCTAACATGCAAACAAGAACATTGAGTCTAAAGAGCCTTAAGAAATCTTATTAATTCAAAAGCATTCTAAGTAAATAATACCTGATGGAACAAAGAAGCACAAGTGCCACATTAAAGAGAAATGAATTCATAAGAGTTCCTCCCCACCTGGGCATAATTCAAATCAGCCTTTGCTCACAGGAAATCGAAAAAACAAAAAATATTATGATAACTATGTGTATGCGTGGTTCCTCACTTCATTGGATGTATGGTTATAAAAACCAATCGCAGGCCAAGCATCATAGCTCCAGCAATCACCGCAAGCAGTAGGTAGAGGCAGAAAAATGCAAAGGCAGCAGTTCCAAGGAGACCTGAAGTACACTATGCTACTTTATTGAATTTCTAAAAGATCTATACGCAAAGAGTGGAAAACATTTTAGACATACCCCACGCGTCATCAAGCTTGATAAACACTTCATTCAAGAAAGGTGACAAAGGAGGATCAATCAAGAGGTAAATAATGATATGTGCTATCCATGCCACAGATACAACTAATCTGCAAGACAAAACAGTGTAAGAACATTGTTATCTTTCAAAATGAACCTAACACTTAACAGTTCATTTTCTCACATTATAAAGTACAGGATTCTTAATAAAAATTAAATGCAAACTGCTACTTACGTGCCAGAATTTCACATTATCATCAATTCATCATACTTTTGAAGCAAATATAAAATATCCTACAAATTCATCAGAGTTTAGTAACAATATCTGTGTGAACCCAGTAAAACAGAGGGAAAGTAATGTAAATCCAGCTTTTAGGGTATGTTCACAACAGAAGTTTCCATACAACTCAGATGTACCGATTAAACCAACAATCATCAAAATGCTCACTTACTTTATTGTAATAGTTTACAGAATGCTCACCATAAGCCTTTCAGTGAAAGCCAAACAAATAGAAAAAAGGATACTTACAAAGTCCGCAACTAAATGGATGCATGGAATTAAGTCACTTGAAGAATTGAAATTAAAGGCATATATTTTGTCCAATCTAACATCTAAAAACTTAAAACTGGCAGATCAGTATTACCCTAGGATGCCCAAAATTAGTTTCACCAAATAGCCAAGAATTGTGAAAGCCCAGGTAGTCTCTGCCTGCATATGTTAAACAAAAAAAATGTGAAAATTTGGCAGTTTAAAAGAATGACTCTTGCAAAAGCATGTCATTGCCTATAAAACAGTGCTATTAATAACCTTTTCTCCTTGGGGATACATCTCCTCCAAAGCTTTCACATCCTCTTCCAATAAGTATAATTCCTACATATCCAATCATGTAAGAAGACATCATTAAAAATTGGCAACATACAGCCATCTGCAGGGAAAAGTAGCTTTGCCTCATAGAAGCAATATTCACTTTATTGCCGTTGCTACAATATTTCAATTTAAACCTAGTCAGATCATACTTAAATTTAGCAGATATCCATTTATTTAAAAGAGAGCATGAATCAATAAATATAAAGTTGAAAAAACAGAACATTGACAGGAGAAACTAGTCATCACAAATTTCAATTTCCATGCAATATTCAAGCGTGCACAAACATGCTATTTTAATGCCCAATAAACTGCCAGCTATCTACGATGACACATGTGCAGGCTTGTTGCCTTATTGGGCAAAACAAAGAGGTCAAATAAGTCATAGCAACAAACCAGTAAAATATGAGATCTAATGACAGGCTTAGCTAATAAATCTTAACAACTGGCGAGGTAAGAGAACTTATTACACATCATATTAATCATCTACACTGTCACAACTCACAATTACTTGCCGTATCACAATTATTATGAACAATTCAGGGTATAACACCAATGCGAAAACAAAGAAGGGAAGAAATGAAGAAAGATTTTACATCATTCTCACCATATATCTCTCCCATTTATTACTAACAAGATAGTTAAAATCTGTGGTAGAAATTGTCAGCATATATGAAAATGAAATACACATATACACACTGTATAGTACAGAGTCCTTGAAATTTGGTGTTTAAGATGATTGGTCTAGAAAGTAGAAACATTCGATGACAATTTCCAAATAAGTCACCCATTACACAATAGAAGCCTTGAAGGAATAAGAAAGGGGATGAATCATTGAATCCCTGCTATTCCTATTATTAATAATTAACCGTATTGGAGATGGGTGTAAAAACCATAGCATATTTTCCCCAGATTTAGGCCCATATCAAAAAAGTGATAAGAGTTTGATTTGCTAAACAACAGCGACATATATCCAAGCACTCAAGGGAAAAGGTGGCAAGGATAAGTGGTAAAAAAATCATATTCAAAAGGTTAGTTTTTTAATGTAAATTATTAGACAACTTGTTTCAATTCAACCTCACCAGGTGAAGGAAAACAAGGCAACAAACTATTCAGACAATAGAATTTAACACAGGATATTGCCGGACCACCAACAAAAATTTGGCAATGTGAGAGGTTTTTTTGTCCATAAATTTATTAGCTCGTTTAAACAAAAAATTAGGTGTCAATCTATGGGTACGATTTATCTTTGGACAGATATATTATGTATTACTGAATCTATTTAGACTTTTAATGGACTTAAATGAGATGAAAACTATTCCTTGCGTTTTGTAGGCATTGAAAGTTTGACAAAAGTCACATTTATAACTTCCCTATAAAAAATAAAGAAAAGACTACTATCCTAGGAGTCCAATATATGTTTGAGCAGATATAGAATGACAACAAAAAAACCTTCACCATACCTTTTCCACAGCCTTCACATTTTTTCGCCATTTCCGGCCCTTCGAACCACTCCTTTCTTCCTGGTGAAGGCTTTCAGCTGCCTTCTTTAGTTCTTTTGCCTTCTTCCCCAATTCAGTTGCTTCCTACAAAGTCAGATACAGCCTCCAGAAAAAATCAAACCACAAAAAAAAAATCTGCTACGCACCCAAATAATAATAAGAAAATTTGTTTCAAAAGTATAATATATATAATTAGCAAGAACCTTGATGTACTGTGACCGAGTAATGACAGCTTTTGGTCGCCTGATAAATGAAAAAATCAGCCCCAAAGGCAAGCAAGCAATGCCGGCACCTCCAAAAATCTGAACACCACAAAAACGACAATGCATGGTATTAATATAAATGAACCACAATCAGTGCAAGTTTATTCTCCCAACGAGATCAATTAATGCGGTTATATTCAGAAAAATGTTTAATCCAATAAAACATGAGAAACCACATACTACAACCTAGATAAAAACAAAGTCCATTACACTGTAAAAAATAAATCATGTGAGTTCATAAAAACAGGTTCAATAGAGGTATGCATAAGGTCGTAGGAAGTGGATGGCCTACAGTTTGTAAAACCTTAGTGTAAAAAGCATGGTTTGTTAAAAAATTATAATAATAAAAAGTTAAAGGAGAAGAAGAAGAAGAGGCGGAGAAGGAGGTAAAAAATAATAATAAATAAAAGGGAAAGGAAAAAGAATAAGAAGAAGAAGAAGAAGAAGAAGAAGAAGAAGAAGAAGAAGAAGAAGAAGAAGAAGAAGAAGAAGAAGAAGAAGAAGAAGAAGAGAAGAGGAGGAGGAGGAAAAAGAAGAAAAGAAAAAGAGAAAGATAATTTACCATAAAGAGAACAGATCCAACAACAGTAGCTAGGGCTACAACATATTCTGGAAATGTAGCTCGCATGGTCCATGTTTTTTCTGCTGCAGAATTTGCATTGTATGCCGAGCACTGGAAAAAAGGGAAATAATTACCTTCAAAAACTGAAATGGAGAAACTGAGAAAACCATCAAATATTTATTAAAAACTGAATATCAAGAGTAACAGCCAGTGCACATGATACATCACATTTTGCCTAGATTCTCAATATGTATAGCCTGGAAAATTGAAAAGATAAAATGTTTCACAATAATGCACGACTAGCCAAACAACTTTAAAAAATAAAAACTTTTCTCATGATACGAACATCACCGTTAGTAGGATCATGAAACTAAATTTATTGTCTCCTTGACAAAATATCTTTTAGTTCTCAAAAACATAATTTTCATCAAAACAATCATTGAAATAAAAATAAAATGCTCAATATGCAATTAGACATATGTAAGCAACCATTAACTAGTTTCAACAGTAAAATTGTAAAAAAATTATTCAGAATAACTAAAATAAACAGTGAGGTATATGGAAATGATGACAGAAACAAAACAAGAAAAATAATAGCAAGAAAAAGTAACCTGACGAGATTGCCCAATACATGGTTGTGCATTTGAGAAAACTGTCCAGGAGTTTGGGAAGGGAGTCGTAGTTGAGGACAAATGCCTAACAGTGAAATCTACTTTTCCCACAAAAGCTGCAACATTGAAGAGAGGCATTAGAGTAAAACAAGTATCTAAATCCAATAATAATTAGTCAAACGAGCTATCATGTGCGAGCCTATCCTAAAGTAATCATATGCAAGAAAATGCATAAAATAATAGTTATTTATACTTCAATGCCAGAATAGATAAAATAGGATTTACACAACTATATACTACAAAGAACGAAATGAAGAAAGTCTTAGTTAGTCCACACCAAGCTGTTACAAGCAGACACATAAAAGGTTTTTGCATTCACAACCAACTACACAGTACACACACAATAGTACAACAGTAATAGCTAATAATTCAAACCCAGATGTGTAAAAAATTCAGACAAAGGTGCAGGTTGCATTTAGGAAGCTTAGAAACCTTTTTTGCGTACAACAAAAAGCTCTTCTTATCAAATGGACTAGCCTTCACAAATATACTTCAACTTTTTAATGTTCAAGTTTCAAAATTCAGACAGAAGATATCGGGCATATTTCCCTAGCCGTGCAGAAGCAGAATGTCAACATTCTACAGAGCCAATCCACTTCTCACAAATGTTGATTGCACGAATGATTGGATCATCTCTCGACCAAATAAAATGTCATCGCAAAGCCTCGCCCAGCTCTCAACTCAATATGCTAAAACAATTACAGAACTTCACAAAACTCACTCACAACCCCAATCAAACAGACAGATTAAAAATAGATTAAGAACCCAAAGAAGAAAGACACCCTCACCGTAAAGGATGCCAAGAACCAACGCACAGACAACCGCAGTCGTCCCCACCCACAACAACGCACTCATCACCCGCTTCATCACAGTCCTGCAAATGCCAAAACACAAACCCCATGAAAACCAAACCTAAACGAGCTATAGCCGATCCAAACCAGGTGGGCAATCAAAAAAATAGGGAAACAAAAAAACGTTGACACCGCCGCACTTGTCCTGATCTCCCTCGTAGTAGAACATGGCGAAGGGAATGACGAAGAAAACGAGAACCGCGTCGACAATGTAGACGGCAAGCCAGAGATCCTTCATGGGGAGGGTGAGGCTGCAGGCGCCGTTGTAGATCGCGTGGCGGCAGGCCTGGCGGTTGGCGACGTCGGCGGGGAGCATGAGGATGGAGATGATGGCGATGGAGATGCCGAGGATGACGACGAACTTGGGGAAGTAGGCCTGGTTCTTGTCGTCGGGGTGCTGGTAGTTCACGAGGAGGTAGACGCTGGCGAGGAGGACGAGCACGCAGACCACGATGGCCACGATCAACAGGGCGAGGTTGAAGTCGCCCATGGCGGCGGCCGATCGGTCGATCGATCAGCGGCGGCGGCGTTGGCTAGGGGAGGTGGAGCATCTAGGGTTCCGATTTGGGGATTTGGGGGCGAAAGGTCGGAGCTTTCTTCTCCGTTTTCCGACAAACGGCCGACCAGCCTTTTCCCGTTCTCTCTCTCTTGCTATCTGTTTATTAAGTCGGCTGAGAAACAGAGAAATGCCAATTGCACCCCTCATAATCAAAATAATATAATATAAGCTTAAAAATTATATCAACTTTTAAAATTTGGAAATTGAAAACCAAATTTTAAAAAAAAACTTAAATAAAATTAGAAAAAAAAATCACGTTGGGATGTAGAATATAATATATATAAATATACTAATTATAATAATAAGGAAGAATTTATTGTGGGCGCCTACCATTAATTTTCAATAAATAAATATAGTTTTATGTATTTTGTGGTATTTATTTATGAGTCCTTATGGTATAAATAAGACATGTGTAGACTTGAACAAATACAGGTGTAAAAAAAAAGGTAATATTTTTTATTAATATATTTTTATTTTTAATATACAATAAAAAAATTATAATAAGTAGTAACAACAATAATAATAATAATAATGGATTAATAATATTATTATTTTAAAATATATTGAAAAATTGTGAGAATGCAATTAGTAAGAAATGTTTACTTTTTATGAGTAAATTATGCATAACGAGATTATTGACAACATGTCAACCTTTAAAACCAATCAAGTAACTGAGAAAGGATCGAATTGTCAACCTGGTTATAAGTGTATTAAAAAAAAGAAAAACACTAAGACGATCACAAGTATGTATCCCCGGTCGTCGTCTTTCTCCTAGGGTCCATCCGGTTCAGAGTAGGATCTTTGTTAATGATTGCCCAGTTGTTGGATGTTGACATCTTACTCTGGTTTTTTTTGTCCTAACTTTTAGTATGTATTTTCTATGTTAGACTTTGTAAAAATGATATCAAAGAACTGATTAGATAAACCGATTGCTGGGCTTGTGACAGACTAAACAGAGCCGAGAAGTTGAAGAAGGAAGTAGTGGACAAGTTAGTTGTCAGTTTGTACTTTGAAGAGCATTTCTGTAATTTCATTGATTTAGTATTAGACTATAAAAGACGACAGTGAAATTGAAAAAAGACATTCTCCGATGTTTGCGGTGATTCACGTCGTACAGAACGCTTCCCATGTTCAACTGCCAAATTTTTGTCATTACTATCTTGAAGCTTGATCTTGATCCAACCATTGCGCCTCCCAAGCCGAATGGTCGACAAGCTAAGGGAAAGGAATCCTGCTGTTCCTGATGTGGAAGAGCAACCTACCAGCTTGCTCTCTTGTTCATTTATTTGCTAGCTGACTGAAATAGGAAGGAGTTAGTTGTTCTGTAGATGTGCCCAAAAGCTTATTTCTTATCTATTTCATAGAGGTGTACAAGTATTTTACTAAATATGTAATCTCCCCATGTTTATGTTATAGTACAAATACCCTGCTTATTTATGATTCATGTTTGTATTGTTTAATGATGTTCTGAAACGTGAAATTGACCTCGAAAGATATATACTGCAAAACAAATGTTGTGGTTGGCATTGATGACTAATGGAATAATTTTCAAGCCTTCCTTGTTGATTGATGCACATTTGTTTTAGCATAATCTGGGTAATAGAAGAATTTGATTTTGCCTGCTTTAATTGCAGAGAGATGTTGAGGACAATCCTCGGAACAAGCAACTTGGCATTGCTCTATGCCGCTGCCTGCATCTCTGTGGTTTTCGTTGTAGTGTATTGGACTCGGTGATCCAAGCGTAGGCATGGCGTTAAAGAGATTTGTTATTTGTTGTTGGAGAAAAAACCACTGGACAACTTCAAATATGCTATTGCAGACAACTCCTATGCACCATTTGTGCATTTTGATAGAAAAGTCGGCACAGACAATGGTAGAACCTTTTTTGTTCCTCTTGTTTCGTTTGATTATTCCTTCTTTGAGATTTCATATTATTCTCATATATTTTCTTCGTCAAATTTAATCTTTTCCCCCCTCCATTGTCGTCTTGATGTATTTGTTTAACAAGGATTCCTCGACTCATTGTTATTTGTATAGAACCTACTTGTTTGGTATGGAGGTGAAACTTAAGATGAGTAAAGTTTGATTCGTCAAATGTCAATGCAGAGGACAATGTGATTCGACACCCTTATGAACCCGAAATTAACAACTTGCTCGAAAATCCAGGGCCACCTAAATTCACGTCTAGTGGCAAGATTCCTTCATCCGTAAGCTTTCACATTTGGGTGGCAACACGCTCTGAGTTGGAGGTCATGACAGACCGACTGAGCAAGGAATCAGCATTTGCTGTTGACACTGAACAACATAGCCTACGTTCATTCCTTGGGTTTACTGCCTTGATGCAGGTATCTTGTAGGAGGTCATTTTTTGACTTTTTGTTCGTTTTTCCATGCATGTAATGGTGCAAATTTTCCCACCCATTTTAATAGATTTTCAATGAGACGAAAGATATTCTAGTGGATACAATTGCTTTACATGATGAGATGCATATTCTCCAACCGGTTTTGCAGACCCTTTAATATGCAAGGTAAAACCATGACGCTTTCATTGAATTCCAAATTAATTTAAGACCTTTTCTTTTCATCATTATAGCATTGTTTTCGTTTGGACAAACTAGCTTTTTGGTAATCCTATTTTTGTTAGATTGACTTTGATAAAAAAAAACTGCAGAAAGTGTTAGTCAAGGTTGAAGCACTGTTTCTTGTGAAGTTATTTCATGGAACAGATAATGATGTTCTCTGGCTTCAAAGAGACTTCCATATATATGTTGTCAATTTGTTTGATACTGCCAAGGCAAGTAAATATTTTACACATTTACAGTAATACTATTTGTTTTAGTTTTTCTTTCACTTTAAATTGTTGCAAAGAATATTAAAATTCAAAACCACTTTATTTGAGGAAATGAATCTAGGGAAAAAAAATCAATGGTCAAATGTGTAGTTTCTTTTAATATTGACTCATGCCGCCTGCAGTATAGAAAGGCTTAATTAGAAACATTTAACAGATCAATCAGTATATGTTCCCACTTGCTTCTCCACAATTTCAACCTTTTATCTCATAAAATCTCACTTACTTTTGGACGCCATGCTTTCATAATTAGTCACTTGTATTTGAAAAGAGTAGGATGACATTTTAATACCCATTTTTTATTTTTCCAGGCATACCTTGTGCTTTCCAAGCCATTTAAATCATTGGCATATTTGCTTAAATCATATACTGGAATGCTCAGTAACAAGATGCTGCAGGTTGGAAGCCTATTCTGAGGTTCTAACACTTTAGGATGTGATGCTCACGTGTGTGTTGATATCAACTTATTATGTTTTTTCATTAGCTGAATGCTACTTTGTATTTTCACTAGTGTTTTATTGTCGTGGGATTAATAATCAGAATACCACATTTTTTCTTTGCATAACAGCGTGAAGATTGGAGGCAGCGCGCACTTTCAGCTGAGATGGTCGAGTATGCTGTCACTGATGCTCACTACCTACTATATATTGCAGATTGTTTAGTGACAGAAATGAAAGCAAAAGATACTAGTGGGATTAGAGTTACATTCTCTTCAAATTTTATATTTTTTTAATTTGCTAAATGATCAAAACAATTTTAGTCATTTGCAAAGCCGGCGCTTTTCGTGGAAGGGAGCATTTTGATAATTGTGGATTTGGAGAGGAAATAGGTTTGTGTCTTGATGGCTGACATAGTATCAGATTATAGTTTGAAATTTACACCTGAATATATCACTTGAGCAAGGCATGTGACTTAAAGTTTATGCATTGGAACATAGCCTTCTGGAATATGTTTGATGGTTTGCATTTCTTAATGCATAAGCATTGTTGTAAATATCAATTTTTTGCTAAATTGCTATAATGGATTCATATTGTTTTTGAAAGATTGCCATCATAAAATTGTCGGACATGAAATTCATTTCTCAGTTGAATCATTTGATTGATTAATGGTTAATAGAGTCACGAGTTTATCAATAGGATTCTCTTCGTATGCAATTCCTTTGTATCTTTTGAAGTCTTAAAGTCTCTGTCATTATGTATCTTAAGCCTTTTGGTGGAACTTTTATGTTTAGGTTTTATTTATTCTGTGTGTGATCCCTCCACTTTATTAGCCAACCTAGAGCTTAGTAAAGTTTAAGGTAATTACAGCTTTAGCTTTGTTGCTTGTAAAGAACTTGATCTAGGTTCATTTACAAATCTATATAGGAAGTTCTCAAGTCTTGGTGTTTTACAATCAGAAAACCATCTCGAAGAAGCATATTACATATGATTTGAAAAAATCCTGATTGTATGATTTGCCCACTTTGCGAGTGTTGCTGGTCTTTGTTTCAGCGTTCTTAGCATGCGTCTTGCCATATATAGTCCCACTTATCTTGCTTCTCATACTGCGGTTCTTTATGGCTCCTGTGTTAACGGATGGGAAAGGAGCTATTCCAGAATAATCCTGTTTGCATAAATGTTATTGTTCAAACTCCATACAAGGTTGTCTTGTCTACTGCACCCCCATGTGGGCCTTAATAGGTCTTTTTTTGATTGTCCTGGAAAGTAAAGAGTGTTTAACTGGTTCTGAAGAAAAGGTGCAGAAGCCCCTTTTTTTCATACTGAAGTTGAATGATTTAGGGTGTATTGGTGTTAAGAGGGGAGTCCACTCTTAGGGTCACCTGTAAACATTGATTGTGCATCTTATTGCAACAGATTCCTTATATTCAGGTGAATCTGATAATATGTTCGTCGAGGGTACTCATCGTTCAAATATAATTAGCTTGCAGCTCTAAGCAAAAGATTCAGAAACTTTCTCATGTGAGTCTGCCGCAGCAACTATATCCTTGAGGCATAGTGAGGTGAATCTGATGTGAATGTGAGGACTTATTTTCACATATCTGTTTTGTCTAATGTACATTTGAAAATGTGTATTTATTCTCATAACTTTGATTTTATATTTTGTTCAGAAGCTCCTGATGAAATTATGCTTATGGAGAGATATAATGGTTAGCATGTAATCTTCCAAAATAATCCTTTGACATTAGTTTGTGCATCTGGACATGGTAATTTAGATACAAAGGTGATAGTAGTTGTTCATCTTTTGTAGGCACGCATCCACGATGAAAGCATGAGATATGTGTTGTCAGATCCAGTTATAGCAGCAGCTATCGTGTATGAAGTACCTAAGGATCCAAAGCACATATTTGATGCCATAAGAAAGGACGATTTGAATTTAGAATTTTCCATGATGAATTCTCTCCCTGTACCATCTTCATCTTCTATTGTATGCAGTCATATGAGGAGCCTCCGCTACCCTCTTGATCATGACACTATTGATGAGAATGTTTGGAATGGAATTTTACATGATTGTGTTGGTGAAAATGGAACTTGTCCAAAATCTACATTCAATTGTAACCTTCGATCTACATGTGGCTCAAAATTTATAAATAGGCTACTGCCAAAACAGAAAGAAGGAAAGCAGCATAACATCCGAGGCGGAAGGCTTCAAGGGATTCTTTTATTCAAAAATTTTCTTGTACATCCCCAGTATACCACAATTTTCGTATTTATGCTAGTGATGGGCGCCTACTGTGCTGTTGTGATCAAAAGAAACTTCAGTGGTTAGCCTTCACATTGTTATTGTCAACTGTTATTAATGTCATATTTTAACATTCCAGGTACCTTCACAGGAATCTCGCCAAGTTGCTTGATGAAGACCCTCCAGCCATAATGCTTCTTTTTGAACCCAAAGGGCGCCCAGAAGATGAAGATAATGGCTTCCATATCCAACCCAAGAAAAATATTTGTGTTGGGTGTGGGCTTGCGTCACCGGATTATTCCATCGACGGACAGCTGGCCTACTACCAGTTAGCCGGAGCAGGCCACCGCATCGTGGCCGTGGATTTGTGGAGCATGGACGGGCCCCCCATCTCCCCCGACGTCTACATCTACGACTTGCTCGCCTACACGTGGCCCGACACTCGGGAGGCAATGTCGGCGTGCACGTCGGATGGGGCGACGTGTCTTTCTCGCCGGCGGCTACGGCATCCTGAGCTCCGCCGTGTCCTGTGGCGTGGACGAGGGCAGGTGGGACCGGCTTCCCGACATGGCCGAGCGGAGTTCTTTCCTCCAGGCTAGGCAACAAAACATTTAAACCAAACTTTGTTCTTTGTTAAATGCGGCTTTTTAAATTCCTATATTATAATCTTGAGCAATTTTAATCAATTTTATGTTATGGTGATCATATGCAACAATGAGTTCGATTATTTACTTTATCATGTAATAATGATTTTCTATTGCTTCATGTGTAATAAGGATTTAAGGGCTCTAATTTCTAATATGTGATACTGCACTATACTAACTTGATGAACATTATCATCTTTGCCATGTATGCGTGCATCAAGCTCAATAGAAAAATCTTGATTTGATAATCTCTTACCACATAATTTCTTTTTTCCAATGAAATCATTGATTGTACTTCATTGTGCTCTTCTACAGTTAAAACGAAAGAGACAACTACGTGGAAACTAAATAAAAAAAAACATTCACTTGTCTAGTTATTGCACTTGTAGCTTCGGCAGGATTTTTAATATGCTGCTTGTAATTTGTTTACATATCTGCACCTCAATTCACCAAATGCAGTGTATCCAATGGAGTCTAAGAATCAAGATAACATGTACAACATCCCTCCGTCAGCAGTGTGGAAATATATGGATTAGCAAATATTTTTTCCACGATTTGTGTCTATTTTCTTGCTGTAATTTTTACCTGCTGGCTATGCATTATCTTCTCTAGCAGCGGAGGCCGTTCCTGCAATTCATTCTGTACCATCCACAAATCTAAACCGGGCAACTCGCTCATTAGTCTCTGCTTTATCTTGCAACCATTTTGCAATGAGATGGTGGTCTTGAGGGGGGAGAGTGCATGGAATATTTTTCGATGAAGACGAAGAAACCTGAAACTCTCTCGCAAGAAATTGTTTCTGTTTATCATCTGCATAACAGAGGATAGAATCTTCGCATATCTCTTGCGCAGAAGGTGGTTTCTCCGGCTTGAATCTTTGTAGCTTGTGGTATTCACTAATGAGATGGTACATGTAATCATAGACATGTTCCATGTTTAGCTCTGCCATATAATCTTGTCCTCCTTTTCCAATAGCTTTTGCCTGCCCATTATGAATTAGATTCATGACGCTCACATTCAAAACAATAATGTGAATCAATGTAAGAACTTTTCAAAGCATAGGAAAAAGATTTTAGCATCTGGAAAAATAAAGATAAGGATTTAATTAGAGTTTAAATGATATGTAATTAATTTTCTGAATGATGGTCAAAGGATGATGCACATATATGTTCATCTTCCATAATGAAGAATGAAACGCAAAACCCAATTTTTTTTCATATCAATTTGCAGCATGGAAGAGTTGTTAACAGTCATAGAAGCTTATAAAAAACGAGCAAAACCTCAACCAGGAATCAATAGTACATTTTTTTTAAATCCTAGCATTGATTTGGGTTATTAATTATACAATATTCGCAACAATGAGATAAGATGTAAATGAAGCAGACCTCATGACTCTTCAAATATAAATGCAAAAAGAATCAATCAATGATAAAAAATTGTGCTGCAAATCCCAGCCTGGTTGGGATAAAGTGTAGTGTATACATTATTTAGAGAGGGGAGAAGTGCGTCTATAATCCAAAACGGAGGAAGTGAACAAGTACCTTATCTGGGCGATCATTGCCCCATTTAACGGCATATTTAATGGATGGACAAAGTTCGTCACGTTTAATAGGCCAGTAATCCTTCATTGGCTCGAGGCCACGGCTGAAGAAGTCTTGGTACTCGGGTTCTATGATCAGAGACATGGAACCACAAGCAAGAATGTACTTCAAACTAACCGACCATGCATACTCTTCTGCATATATTTTGTATCTACACCCCATAACCACATCAATAGAATAAGAGAGAGTTACATTATTATATATATACTTACCATGACAAGAAAATATGGTTTATCACAAATCCCTACCTATGCCCACACTGGCTTGAGAGATTGGACTGTTGAAAACCAGCTCTTCTTTCCTCTTCCCAATCCTGCCATAAACGATAAAAGGAATTGTTAAACTACTACAAACAATCTGGTAAAGGGCCCTGACGAAGGCAGCAAGAAAGTATAGCGTAAATGACCTGACGCAAGATCTGGGCTTTCCATGCCTGTGATTCATTACACTGAAGAAGCTCAAACCGAACAGGGGAACTCACATTTGGGTTTCCCTTCCAATACGCAAAGGGATGCTTAGAAGACCAGTTCAGAGCCATAGCCCCACTCTTTATATCCGCAAATTCCTTAGCCCAGGGGGCAATGTTCACCTCGGGCCTGCATCATCTCAATCACAATCCCCAAACTAGTTAAGATTTCTGGATTCCTGATGTTAGTTGTAAACTGATACAAATCAACATTAATTACGATGTTCTCCAATCATTTTTTTTACACTTTTGTTCTAACTAAATGCTTTATAAAAATCTTATTATTTCACATTCTTAACGCTTCTATTCATTCATTAAGAATCTGCTACAGACACATTACAGTGTTCTTCCAATCAATTTTTTACACTTTTGTTCTTACTAAATAAATGCATTATAAAGAACTCATTATTTCACATTTTTGACATTTCAAAATCTTTCATTTCTTTACATATCGACATTGATTACATGCTACATGCTACAGTTACATTATCATCTCTCAATTCAAACACAAAGTCCATTAATATCTACGTTTCTTTAATTTTGCATGTTCATCGGAAAAAAAAAATGTCAACAATGTCTACAGTTTCACAACTTGTCACAGATTCACACCTTTATTTCGGACTGCGGACAATCTTCATACAAATTCAGAGCAGATTATATTATGGAAGGCATTGTCAAAGATTAGCCAAACAAAAAATGAATCAACCCATATGATCAGAGAGACATATAGCTGAAATTTCAGAGAAGACGTACCAACCCCAGAAAGACCAATCTGGGAAAGGGATGTCGTA
This sequence comes from Piper longum, assembly GCA_032619315.1. Taxonomy (NCBI): domain Eukaryota; kingdom Viridiplantae; phylum Streptophyta; class Magnoliopsida; order Piperales; family Piperaceae; genus Piper; species Piper longum. The sequence continues at coordinate 30,587 of JAVDBV010069127.1, forward strand.
ATGGCGGGGAGTGGTACTGTATCGAAAAAGCGGCGGCGGCGGTCGGCGTTGGACTTCCAACCTCTCGATCACCGGCCGGTCCATGCAATCAAACATCAAATCGACGTCCGGCACGTTGCCGGGGTACCGCCGGAGCAGCTGCAGAAACCCCCAGAGCGTGAACAACACCCTGCTCTCCACGCAGGCGTAGTACAGATCCGCGAACAGCCGACCGCCGATCACCATCACCCGCATCGCCGCGTGCTCCTTCGCCGCCGCCACATCCGCCTCCGTGATCCCAGACTCCACCCACGGCGCCAGGTCCTCGCGTATCCACCGGAAAACGAACGGGCACTCCGGCGTCGAAGCCCAACCGCTCTTCCTCCTTCGACGCCCGCCGAACCGGGTCCAGTCGAGCAACGTGGTGCAGGAGCTCAACAAGGAGCATTTGACGATCTTCGAGTACCCATCATCCAACTTCTTGGGCTCGAATAGGTGCCACGGCGTCGGCTTCAGGTTGTGGCCTGCGACCGTCCCCATCGTGACGTTCAACTTCACCGCCTTCGACGGACACAGCACCCAACCACCCAGAACGCCATTAGACCTTCTCGATCAAGAACAACAACAAATGGAAAGAGGGGGAAGGAGGTCCTACATGGTGGGCGAGGACGGCGAGGACTACGAAGGAGGGGATGAAGACGGAGAAGCAGCATAGCTTGGGTCGGGAAGGCCTGAGATGGGGGAGAAAATAAGCCGAGAAAAATGCTGCGATATTTGCGGCCATGGTCGCCATCGTTGCTGGTTTTGGCGGTGAGCTCAGATTTTGAAAAAGTGGGGGGCCTGGGGAAGAAGGAAGAAGGAGAAGAAGAAGGACGTAGAGGCTTTGGCATGAGCTACGTGAGCCCAAACACGTGGTTTTCTACGTGACAATGAAAAAAAAGCAGAGATTTCTAGAATTTTTTTTTATGACATATGTATATTTTAGTTAAGTTTGTTTAATAGAGGTTTACATTAATCAAATTAAATTAATTCTGTCTACGTGCTATGTTACTATATAAATTTGAAGAAAGCACTAATTTTATAGATAAATCTTTATTAAATTATAGAATAAACTATAATAACACGATATATTAGAGATAGACTCTAATATTATAGATAAATACCAATTAAATAAGAAAATAGATTTTGATTTTAGAGATTGGTTTTGATTAGATAAATGAATAAATTATAATTTAATTTAATATATTATTTTTATTTTATTATATTTTGATTGTTTTAATTATTTCTATTTTACTTTATTCTGCCGAGGGAGAGAGTGCCAGGACTCGACGACGAACGCGAAGCAGACGTTGATCTTTTGAGGAATGATTTCTGATTACCATCATCTGCATAACAGAGGAGAGACTCCTCGCACATCTCTTGTGCAGAAGGTGGTGGCACTGGCCTGAATCTTTGCAGCTTATG
>JAVDBV010069128.1:0-29103 GCA_032619315.1 Piper longum
AGGTGCCCTTATTATTTTTTTAAAAATATATTAAATTTGAACATGAGGGTAATTTGAATTCAAACCTTAAGTAACACTTAAAAATAAATTTGTGTGCTTACAATTGTATTAAGAAAATACTAAGAACATTTTATGAGAAATAGAAAAATTTAATGTAAATCCATCACCCAATCTTATGTCCATTATTTCATGTACTATAAATTCTATCTATGAAAAGCAAATATAAAATTTCTTATCATAGTACTACCAAAATAAGATAAAGCTTAATTTAATTTGATATTTGACCCAAATTAGCTAAATCTGAACATGCCTTATAATCTAATCAAGTATGAGATGATTTAAAAAAAAATTGATATGGTATCATAGAAGATTATTATTCGGGCACCGGATCCTTTGACCCTGTGGATCACGTCTTTAACATCCGGATTTGAAAGTTTAGTGGCACTCAGGCGCCCGTCCCACGAGGCAAAGAACCGAATGAAAAGCTCCAAATTCCAAAATCGGCTCCTTTATAACCTTACTCCGGTTAATGAGATGCACAATAAACTTGGTGATAGGGGAGGGCCTTGATTCCACAGACGGCAACTATGTAGCAATGACCCTGGGAGCACCTTGACCTCGGCTAGGCTTCAAGCAGCACTAATGTGCAACGTACTCCTTCCTCCATGTATGATCCTGACATTCTTAGTTTATCGACAGTGATCTTGGCAACTTTTTTGGAACTGGAATTATCCTGCACTTTTCAACGCCAGTACGAGTCACAGATAGCTTCAGTTGACTGAGCTTGTTCCGAGGCGCTAGTGCCCCGACTTGGTAAAACAGAGCAATGACAGGATACTCTCTTTTTCTTTCCATGCTCCGATCGATAACTCATTGGCCGGCAGCAACACCGCCGGCATGTGGGCTTCTTCTCTAGCGGCGACGACGACATCCTGGCTTCAAGAACTCATTGGCCGGCAGCGGCGAAGGAACTCCAACATCACAATAGCAACGAGATGGGCAAGTGGTAGTTCTTCAAGGCAGTAAAATTCCAATATTTATGGCACTTTGCATCTTCTTCCTCTGCTCACGAAAATCTGGTGCGACAGTAGTGAGGGATTTCAAATAGCAGCAACAACTGATCTTCTCCTCGACAATGGATCCAAGGCAGAAATACACCGAGGGGGCTAGGTTCCCAACAGCACAACTCCAAAGGGTTGACGGCGAGCAAGGGTGGGGATTCTCTCCTCGGTAGCAGGCAATAAATAGCAAGGCAGAGGACCTCTCACGGCAAGAACTGCTGTCCGACGAGCACAACCAATCAGAAACTTCCCTTTCTCGCCAACAACTTCACAACCACGGGAGCTCCGGCAATCTCTTTCTCAACAAGTAGCACCTTCGGCAATGTGCAAGCTTTCCCAATTTCAAAACAGAGCAGAGATGCAAGTCTCACCTTCCTTCGGCCAAAACAGAGCTTTGACAGAACCTCTTTCCAGCAACAACCTCAACACCGGCGAGGCTCTGGCAACCAGTAGGCGATGATTCCGATTCCTTCATTCACTTCTTCGTTCCTCGGCGCCGGCTTTAGTTGAATAATGTCAACTTTGGTAGGCAAAAGAGCTGAGAAAAGCAGGGGACTCCCAATTTTCTCCGTGCTCTGATCGGCCACTTCTAGATTTTTTTTCGGCGACTGAGACGACGGAATCCGCCGGGAATCCACCCAAATCCAAATATTACTTCACCAGAAGCACTTTGGACACCACGGAGTCACCGTGAACGACCGGTTTTGGTCAGAAAACCGCCGCGAAATCAACTCCCCACGACAGTTTTCCTGCTCTGTTTTCTCCTACCAAAGAGAATAAAAAAATTCACCTTTTGGGTTGATCGGTTGCAGCAAGGTGCTGATCCTTAGGCGTTGGTGACGACTCCGGCAGGGTGGCAGCAGTAGCTTCTTTCTTCCAATCCGACGGCTTCTTGGCGGGAAGGCCCGAACTTTTCTCTTTACAGCAGCAACACTTCAAAAAACCAACAAGACTCTTTCTCCTCCAATGATCTTTTTTTTTTTTGCTCCGGTCGGCGACGATGCACGGATGACGGCAGTCGATTCACATCTACCCATAAAGACTCCACGGTGAAGGTGATCGGCAACCAAAAAAGGCTTCGACTTTGCGAGGCAAGGTGTTGGCATCAAGCAGCAACGACACTCCAAGGGATTGGCGACAAGCAAAGTAGCAATGGTAGTGATGACTCCAAAACGGCAACCCTTCAGCGTGCAGCAGCAACCATGGTCGTAAGGTTCTTCGTCACAGCAAGGTAGTGGTTCTCCTCAAGCTTCACGGTGATGCATCGGCAGCAAGATGCTGCAGCAGCAAGGCAGGCCTTGGTGATGACTTCATGGGGTGAGGACGGCCCAAGCATGCACACGGGGAAGGCACGTTTATCTTCTTCTTTGCTACAGAAAACACTTCTTTACAATCATGACCGGTTTATTTTTTAAAAAATTTACTCAGATAAATTCAGAACAACAAAAATCTTTTTTTTTTTTAAATATTCTCCGCTAATTTTGAATCAGCAAAAATCTTTTCATATAAAATATCTTTAAGTAGTTTTGAATAGCACAAATTTGTTCAAATAATCATATATGTATGTATGTATGTATTGTTATATATTGTAAAATAAATTAAAAATTAATATAAAATCGTTTGATATTTTTAAAGACTAATTTGGAAAGTTAATTTTAGATGGTGTTAGAGTGAGGCTCTCTCTAACAAATTTGATGTTTTTATTTTTCGATTACTTGTTATAATTCTCTACGCATTCACACAGATCATTCAGATTTGTAATTTGATGTTCTTGTTTTATTTTATTTTTCAACTAAAATATATTTAATTTTTGAAAAAATATTATTTCTAAAACGGTGTATATTTTTTATTACTTACCTTGAATTTACCTTTTTAGGAGTTGATTTTTATATAATTAAACAGTGCGTTGAGCGTTGGACCGCTTCCTTGCTTCAAACCCCCACTCCTCCCCTTCCGCCGCCGGCCAATTCCGCCGCCGCCGCCGACACTTCACCGCCGCTGCCGACCTCCACCGCCGCCGTAGCTTACTCATCACACAATCGCGTTCCCCTCAGTAAAAATCGTTTCTTGGCGGCGATTATTGGACGAAGCCTTGATCCGGGTAAATGCTGGGGAGTGGCGCCAGTCGAATTGGTGGCGGATCAAGGCTTGGGTTCTCGAATTCATGTTTGGATTGTGTGCTTTGGATTGTCGCGGTGCGGGTCTGTGAGATCTAGGGTTCGAGGCGCCGGTGTATGAGGGATTGCTGTTGTTTGCGGCTGTGATGGATGTGGAAGTTGTGGGGGATGTGGTTTCCCTTGACCTAGAGCTCTTGCAGCTTCCGGAGGTGTCCCCGTTGGCGCTCAAGGCTAATCCTTACATTGCCGATGAGCTCTTCTCGCAGTGGCTTTCGCTACCTGATACTGCTCGTTTGGTGAGTTTTGCCATTTTCGCTCACTGTTTGATTTTGCTTCATACTTGGTGAAAATCGAAAGCTCTGGATGTTGACAATCGTGTTGTGAATGATTTTGTACGTAGATGTATTATAGAGAAGAGAATTGATTAATATTTGGGTGTGGTTTGCTTGTACTGATGGCGAGAAAGGAAAATCGAATGTTGATATGAAAGAGTAGGGGGGGGGGGCGGGGCGAATTCAATGAAAGTATTTAGTTTGTCTTGTTTTTTTTTTAATACTCGAGTAAGGGCTGCTATTTGTGAAATTAAGTTGATATAAAATGGAGTAATGCTGGACATCTTTTTTTAATGTCTTTTAAGCAAACTTGCAATAGGGATTATGTTTTGAACTTTTATGTCATACGCTAGATGATGGATGCAAATTTGCCCTTGGAATTTTGCCACGAAAATTTTGTGGTCACAATGGATTCTCTATCATAAATAAAAAAAACTCAGGTAGCTAAGAGAATTCTTGAGTTGGATGGATCAGTTTACGAGCATGCCATTTGGACATCTTATGCAGGTTAAGAATTTACTTGATGATGCAAAGTCGGGTGGACCATTAGGTGCTCCTGGGAATTCTGGTAGCACAAATGCTGTTGCAATAAATGCACTGCCTTCTATGTTTCCTGGTGGTAGCACCCCTCCTCTTTCACCAAGAAGCAGTTCTGGTTCTCCACGTACATCAAAAAGACAGCCTGGACCTTCTTCTTTAGGATCTCCCTTAAAGCTAGTTAGTGAGCCTGTTCGAGAAATTATACCACAGGTACCACGAGCTGATTCTGGATTATTTTGTTATTTGTTGATGCTTGGCTTATTATTTATTTCCGAGTTGTTGCAGTTCTACTTTCAAAATGGTCCTCCCCCTCCAACCCATCTGAAGAATCAATGCTTCTCCATAATTGATCACCTCTTTTTTAATCACCATGATGGTCTGCAAATTCACGGTGAGAGTTAGTAAAATGTGGCATTTAATTACTCATAGACCATAAGTTCAATTTATTAACACTTGTTATCCACTGTCAGAATTTAAAACAATCATGAAGGAAGTGTGCAAGCTACCATCATTTTTCTCCAGCGTTCTTTTCAGAAAGATAGATGTTGGCTGTGTTGGAGCTGTGACAAGGTTTCTACATTACCTTTCAATGTTACAGATATTCTTGCTTTAATAAAGTTCATCTGTTCATGTGCCTCATCTATTTTTAGCCAGGCCCTTCTTGTTTAGGTTTAATTATACTAAAACAAATAAATTATTCTCTGTATTTATGTCACATATATTGTAATGCACTCTCTCTCTCTCTCTCTCTCTCTCTCTCTCTCTCTATACATCATCACACAGTTCTTACAGGATTATTTGGTAACTGGGTTCTTGTTTCTTTTATAGGGATGTGTTTATTGAATATTGGGTCAACAATAACATGCTAATGATGGATACAGCGACTCAGATGTTTATAATATTGAAGCAGCCTAATCGCAATTATCTTACTCAGGTGTGTCTTATACTTCTTCAAAAACGTAAATAACAACAGCGAAGATTTATTATTATTATTTTGTCGGTCCAACATTTCCTCATATGGCAATGGTCAAAAATTAAAATGAAGCCATAGCTGGCAGAGTTCAAATTCTGCCCGCAATATTTTTTTTGATGAAGCTATTCTTGCTTGAGCTTGGAGACTTGGTCTCTGCTGGAAACTTTTATTCTGAGCCCAATTATCACTTCTTTGTAATTTGGTAGATTTCAAACTCATGAAATACCAAGCTCGTCTTTTCTGGTTAAGCGCCAAGACCCATTGTGGATTATGATTAGTGGAGATCTATCATTATATAGTTCATTTCCATACAACACTTGCATTGAGATTGCCAATCATGTGTTTTATTTATTGAATTATGAAGAATATGTCATGCCAAGATAGTAGGATTACATCTCTTTTGTTAGCTGCCCACTTTGTCTCTTTTGGTTGTATAAACTTTATGCTTATGTTTTTTTAATTTTTTAATTTTGTTTCGTTCCAGGAGGATTTCAAACCAGTTTTAAGAGAACTATTGGCTACACACCCTGGTTTGGAGTTCTTGCAGAGCACACCAGAGTTTCAGGAGAGATATGGTGCGTTTTAAAATATTTGCTTTCTTACTAACATTGGATGTGTATGAAATTCTTTGTACCCTGTATTTCATTTTTCTGGTAGTCTTCAGTTATAATTTATATGTGTTCGTTTTTTTGCTCCCTTGTAGTATGTGATAGCTGTCAAGTTATATATCCTTCAGTCTTTATAGCCCTACCTTAAGCAGGCTGCAATTTTTGCTGTTCTCATTAGCTAAGCAGTGCTTGCTTGGAATGTTATGTCCGGGTGTTAGGCACTTGCTCATGTAAAGCATATAATGAGAAGCCTTCAAATGCGAACTCTTTTCTTAGCCTTTGTGGTGTCCTAGATATACCCTATGGCGCTGACTGTCAAAGATTTATAGACCGGACATGAAGTAGAACTGCAGTTATAATTGTTAAAATGAGATTTGTCATGGCCCTTTTGTACTGTTTTTCCTGGCTATTTAAATAAGAATCTCATCATTCTGAGGATTTTCTGTCAGGAGGCATAGATGCTATAAATTTATTGAAATATGTTTAATTGGTCTGTTTAGGAGGCTTGATGGTTACTAGATCTAAATTGTTTTCTTCAAGCCAAAAGTTTCTTTCTTCAATTTTAAAATAAAATGGAAGCATGGTAAGTTATTTTTTCGAAATCTATTTTCCCAACGAGAAAGCTTGTTTTGGTTTCAGTATGATCATGTATAGTAGTATCCGCCATCCAAAGTCTTGGGTCTATTTTTTTATAATGAAATTGCAAAGCTGCTGCTGTACACTAGTAGAGATGTGTGCTACTAGTTTACAACGAAATGGAATATTGTCCCCTTTTTATGTGATGGAAAGGATTGCATGGATTACTAATATTGTGGCCAGCTTTATTTTTGGTCCCCTTTATTTTTCTTAGGTTCCATTGAGATTGGACCTGGTCATATAAGTCTCTTTTTTATTACTTCTGCTATTCAAGCAGTTAAAAGACATGATGGAATGGATCACATGTCTAGATGGACCTTTGGTGCCTATTAAATTCATTGACCATGGTTGCCATTATCATCCACACCTTTTCTAGTTACCAAAATTCCAGCAATGTTTGGCCCCTTCTCTAGATGAGGATTAGCATGCTAGAAATGAAAATGCCATCGACCTGGCCACTATCATATTCACCTTTACCCATAGTTGTTGTTATGGTCGTCATCACTTGTCACCTTTTTCATCGTCTCTAACTTATCCAGGTACCCAGCAAAATATGATAATTGTGGAGTCCTTTTTGATGAAAGTCTGTACTTTCTATTTATATTTCTCTTGTCAAGTAATTCACCTATCTATAATTCACCTATCCGTTTCTTTATCTTGTAGTCTGCTGCTTCTATGTGATGTTGGACATGCCAATAGTTCCACAAAGTATAAGAAATACCACCTCCAGTGTTGAACTGATCTTGAGGAACATGAATTTTACATTTGAATAAGTTATAGGTTAAGCATTAGGTATGTTTAGCTTAAGAAGAAAGGTGGTGGATTGTCCTGATTGCATATGATGTTTGTAATGTGATGTTAATTTTTGTGTTTCTGATTTTATTATTTCTTACATTGAGCAGCCGAGACTGTTATATACAGAATATTTTATTACATTAATAGATCAGGAAATGGTCATTTAACTCTCCGGGAACTGAAGCGTGGAAATCTTGTTTCTGCTATGCAACATGCTGATGATGAGGAGGATATCAATAAAGTTTTGAGGTTAGTAATTTTCATTATGATTGTTTCTTCTTGATCAATGTGATCTTTAAAGATTGTTCTATGGTTGGGTGAAAAATACATATTTTGTAGGCTTTGAAATATCTGTATTAGGTGCAATTAGGAAACGTTCAGAAGGATGAAACATTGGTTCATACGTTTGAAATGAAAATGATCTTATTTTGGCACCTTTTTGTGGTTTCTTGCTTGTATCATGAATTAAATGCAGTGCATGCCATATTTACATAGATGTATAATTGTATATTATGACCTAGTCCTTTACAGAGTTATGCTGTTTTTAAAAGTTTTATCAGGAATTCTCTTTCAATTAGCAATTTATTGTATTTTCGTAATTAGTTTTAATGCTATCATGGGTAGTGGCTCATTCTATGCCTTTCTGGATTTTGCCTATAAAAAATGGTTACCCTAAACAGTGTAATAGGCCTTTGATGAGTTGAATAAAATTTTACGTCGTTATCTCTTTCTTTTCTCTATGGTTCGTCTTAGTTTTCTTTCCTTACGTTTAATCCTTCATTTCTTGATTATTTGTCCGTGTTTCTGTAGCTAATCCTCCATTATATCATTACTGACAGAATCAGCTGGATTAACTCTTTTGGTCTTTTTTATTCTGTACACAGATATTTCTCATATGAACACTTCTATGTTATATACTGCAAGTTCTGGGAACTTGATATGGATCATGATTTCTTGATTGACAAAGAGAACCTTATTAGATATGGTAACCATGCTCTTACTTATCGGATTGTGGATAGAATCTTCTCGCAGGTTTGTACATATGAGTTTTGTTGCCATTTGTATCTATGTTTGACAATACAAATATTTTAAATATTCTTAATTTGGATACAATATTTGAGTTGTATGTTAGATTCCGAGGAAGTTCACCTGCAAAGTTGAAGGGGAAATGGGTTATGAGGATTTTGTTTACTTCATGCTATCAGAGGAAGATAAATCATCTGAACCTAGTCTGGAATACTGGTAAATGGCATTTATTCTTTCTTCCAACATCCATAAGTAAAGACTTTTTAGTTCGCAATTTTAATAATAATAACACTTTGTTTTTCCTCTTCCTGATTTTGGCTTTTTGTTTTTTCTCTACCTGATTTCATCTTGTCTAACATTTGTCATCCCTACTTTTTGGTTCACAATCTAAATAATAATACCACTTTGTTTTTCCTCTTCCTGATTTTGGCTTTTTTGTTTTTCCTCTACCCGATTTCTTCTTTTCTAGCATTAGTCTTCCCCACTTTTTATAGTGTCAATTATCGAAATGGCAGTGCAAGTGAAGTGAAAAAGATTATTCTTCCTCTGTTGAACTTACCATATTGGCTGCCATTTAATGGGATGGTGTTGTTGACAATGATGATTATGTTGGTGATTCTCATTTAGAAATTTTTGTCGATAGTTATGATTAAACTTGCTGGTGGCTTTTCACATGCACTTATTACGTCCAATGAATTGCCCCGCGTAATTTGCTTGTCTGCTATATTACATCTGTATGTGCAAAATCCTTGGCCTAAATTTGCCAATGCTTCTTTTATATATTAGGTTCAAGTGCATAGATTTGGATGGCAATGGGATTCTTACTCCAAATGAGATGCAATATTTTTATGAGGAGCAGTTACACCGAATGGAATGTATGGCCCAGGAGCCGGTTCTTTTTGAGGATATTTTATGTCAAATGCTGGACATGATTGGCCCAGCTGTGAGTGAAGTGTGATCTTTTTCATCTTAACTTATGCAATTTTCCTGATTGGAATTCAACTTCTGTTTGCAGAATGAGAATTATCTTACCTTGCGCGACCTTAAAGGATGTAAGCTTTCTGGGAATGTTTTCAATATTCTTTTTAATCTGAATAAATTCATGGCATTTGAAACTCGGGACCCATTTCTTATCCGCCAGGTTAGTAAATCAGACTGAAAATATATGTTTGTCATGACAGTTATTACATTTATGATACTGTTTTCAATCTTGTGAACTGGTTAGGAGCGAGAAGATCCTACGTTGACAGAATGGGACCGCTTTGCTCATAGAGAATATATTAGGCTTTCCATGGAAGAAGATGGTGAAGATGCTTCAAATGGAAGTGCAGATGTTTGGGATGAATCACTTGAAGCTCCTTTCTGATATAAATCTTGGTAATTTGTCGGTATTACTCTGTAGTTCTAGTTTTATAGTTGGCCTGCTGCTTTAAGATGTGGGATTGGCCTTTTTTTAGTTTATGCTGTAAATATATGCTTTTATGTCTCATTTTGTAGATTTGGGTAATCCTTGGTACAATAGGAAGATTGCTTCAATGTGGTCAGCTAAAAAGGGTAATGATGTTTCCTAGTGCTTAAATTGATAATCCTAGTGATTTGATGGCTGTTATGGGAAGTTAGAGTTATACCTCTTACTATATGTTGTGAAAATAACTAACTCAAATCACTAGGATTATCAATAACCCCTAGGAAACATCATTAGCCGCTAAATAACATGGTTTTGAGTTACGGAGACAAAGCTCCAAGAGGAAAGTAGGGTTGACATTTTGTATTGGAGACCTATCCTGTAATGTTATCAAGATCATAAGATCAAAATTATAGGTTTTAGAGGCCTACATGTGCTGACTATAATTTCAAGAGATTCATTTATAGTTTTGGAAGTTTATTGTATTTTGGATAATGGAGAGATTTAGAATTTAAATAGTCTTGTATATTTTTACATGGCCGTAATTAGGTTTTTTAATGGAATAACACAGACTAGTCATTTTTTCTGTCTTTCATTTGCTTCTAATTATCCTTTTCTAAATTTTATGCTCTTGCTCTTTTGCTTTATCTCTTGTATTCCCTGTATCCACTGTGGATAAAGGAGAAAAGGGTGGGGAGTAAGGGGGCGGTGCCAGTTAAGGTATCGCCTGTCAAAACATTTCCATTTGTACATGAAACCTAGTTCGTGTTCCTAACCTCAATTATTTGGCAATAGGTGGAAGAAGAAAATTCTTCCATTTATTAGATTTTTTTAATTTTATTTTCTATTAATTTACCCTGTAGTTCTTCAACTCTATAATTTTAATGAACCTTTTTCTTATCGATTCTTAGCAGATTTTAGGGTTTGTTTGGTCTGCTCATGTCACCTTTGTCACATTTGTCATTGGTGTTGTCCCCTTCAACTATATGGTTCTGGCCGGATAAGTCTCAAAATTAGGCAACGATTCCTGCTGTCTGCCAGCCGTCTATCACTTTTACTTTTCATTTTGTTGTTGTTCATCTTGCGCCTTGAGCCGTCTTCGTGCAGCCATCAAAAGAGCATTTGAAATATTTGTGTTGACCAATTAACGTTAGTGCCTGATTTGGGTTGCACTGAATGGGACTTGTCACTGATTGACCAAATGTTTCTATGTTTGATCGAGTTCAAAGGGATAAATCTTGTGATAGTGATTATTGTCATATCTAGGGGCAAAGATACTTCAATAGAACTTGTGATGCGAATTTAAATTCTGTAATTTTGACATTGTTCTTGATAACTGATATTGTGCCTGAAAGTGTGGTTTTCAGTTTTTATTATGAAAATGTGTAATTCCATGTTTTGATCTTAAAAATTGGCATTAGTTTACTTTGATTATTGAAATGAGTCCCAACTTGACAATTTTAGGATGTTGGTTAGATTATTTACTTTGATTGTTTGATTCCATTAAAAATTAATCTGTCTATCACCTGACAAAATGTTTGTTGTACAATATTTTATAATAGTTAATTACTCAATGAAGGGTGATGAGCTGCAATAAAAATGGTGGAAATCTTTGTTGAAAATTAATTGTCTGTTTGTTTTATTTCCTTTGTAACACTTCTTACTGGCCAGAATGACTTGTTTGCATAATGAAAGCATGTCCATTTGACTCTTCTGATTTGATAGTTGATTTTGATAGTTGATTTGACTCTTCATCTAATATACAACGTCATCTTGGGCAGTTGTAAAAAACATATATCTGTTTGTTAATACTGAGAAGGTTAGAAGAAGGTCCTTATGGCCATAAGATGAACGTTATTAGGAAAGATATAAAAATGTAATATTTGAGCATTTATATGGTTTATGATTGAGTAGAATAGCGGAACGAGATATATCCAATTGTTTAGAAACATGCGGATGATGACTATGTTTATTTAGCCTGTGTATGCATTCCAGTTATTAATGTTCTTTTTTTTCGTGTAGATGGTTGGGACAAAAGTTTTGGACTATTGTGGGGTGCAAGTATTGAAAGCCATAGAACTTGTTGTACCGAGTGATTGGGACTAAGGTTGGTTTTGAAACCTACAATTTCCAGGTATTCTACTGTCAGCCTCACTGAAGATTGGAGGATAACATTAGACGGTAGAGTATAATTCTTTGCTGATAGCAGATGCCTCTCCTTTGAGGGAAGTCCATGACCTGTGTTTAATATTGGAATAGAGCTGGTTGACAGGATTTGAGAGTGCTCAGATCAATCTTAAATTGCTTGGGGACTTATTTCTCTTTCCTTTTGTATTTGGATGATCGGCCAATGTCTCAGAGACACTAGTATTTGTTACGCTTTATATTGGATTATGTTTTCGGTCAGGCTAGGGTTAAAAGTGTCATGCAAGTAACTTTACCGTGTCATATGATTTTGTTGATTTGATTTCATTATGTGAAAAGCTCTGCTTGTTACTTGTAGTTTTGGTCAATATTTTTCAGTTTGTGTCCTTGTTCTTACTCTGGTTCAGCCTGTATAAATTAATAAGCTATTATGTCGTCGGTATATTCTAATTCGACCATGAACTCAAGTTAAATTGAAAAACACTAAAATATCTCATCATGCTCAAAGTTGGCTTGGTGTTTTGGTGAAAATTTCTGGAAGGCAACACAACCTGCCGATATGACCCCTACTAGTTCACGGCAGGGGCACAAATTTGCCGTTTTAGAACTTCCGCATCTGCTACGAATTCCATGATGCCAAAGTAGAGAAGACTTACTATATTTATTTCTCCTCTATATGATAAGCGTCTTCCTTTATCTCAAAGTTGTTCCTCCCCCTACGTCCAGGTTAACCCGTTTTCCCTTTGCCAATTGAGCAACTCATGTAGGACTCATTTGCTAATTGGTAGTGTCCTCGTCATTAGCATATCCCATCGTTTAGAAGATTGTCCACCTAAAGGGGCTTCTTTTATTGTGTACTTTTGGCTATTTAGGATGAAAGAGAAGTAAAGCTTTGGATCGACCACCTTTGAGAAGTAATCTCTACCGCCAGCTACTCCTCAATTCCCCACCAAATCACTTTAGCCTCTTGTGTGTACCTGCATTTTTCCCATCTATGATCAGCCATTATTCATAAATAGTCGTAGTTGATAAGGAGTCGGTTGGGCCATGGGACTTTGGGAGAAAAGTGCTCTGATGGCTCTGATAGATGCATCGTCACTATTCACAAGCTTCCCTTGTTCGTTATTGTTTTTTGTCCAAAAAGCCATTTGCTCTTTATTGTAAAGCCTTCCCCTCGGATACTTTTGTGGCTCTCTCTTTCCGCATATCTGCTCCAGCTCCTGGCTTGGTTCCTCACAAGACACCTTCTGACCCTCCCCACTTGCTAAATATCCGAAACAAGAGTACACATCTGAGTCTCTGACGTCTCGGCAAGACATACCAAGTGAATAAATGAAATGGACTTTCTCTTTGAAGGTAATGAATGGAACTAGCAATCGCAAGAAGACTAAATGAATATAGATCTTTATAGCAATGAATGAATGAGATGAGCAGAGAAATGTGGAGCAAAGGCGTAGCTCACATGACCCAACAAAATAAAAATTGAAGTAGCCATTGCGATGGATAAATAGATGTGTAAATCACAATCTTAGCTCGACGCCAGCTATGGCTTGAATGTTGACGTAACAACTTCCCGCAGCCAAGAAGCTAGGCCATTGCATTACCTCTGTTTTGACATTTCATGTTGTCTGGTTTTGTTCAAATACAAATCACCCTTATGAGAGTTACAAGTTAATATAGATTGCTAGATTTTATTGTCGATTTAAATTATTTAATTTTATAGGAAATTTTTTCTGGGCACATTAAAAGACATCATTAATTCCTTTGATTATACCATATTTACCATTTTGAGTCGAAAGCTTACCGCGGGTTTGTCTCGTAAGCGTGAATGCTTCAATGGAAGGCAATGTTTTCTCTAAGAATGAAGTGAAGTAACTGTATTCTTGCCTAAATTCTGAATTATTGTTGTTTCTTGATTCTCCCTCTTGCTACAAACCATTAAAAAAGAGAGGAATATGTAAACTACAAAGGATAATATGAGGCACCAACTCTATAAATGCATCATTTAGTGTATGTACGTCTCTAAGGTAAGCAGTCTCCAAATTGATGCCCCACCAACCTGAAAAGAAATACATCAATAAGCTTCCAACCAGTCATGAATTTCATCTGACACAGAAGTGTTACCCTAAATGATGAGAGTGTTGATTATAAAACAAGGAATGGGGAAGAACAGTGACAGTTTTATGACATAGAAATTGGCCTTGCAAGGCAAGCTACATATTCTCATCCAAGCCAATTCAATCAAACCTTGAAAATTTTATGTGGGCTCAATGCTCTCATCAAGTTCTTGGAGTTTGTCCTTGTCCCTCCTTTCTGTAGCACATCTGGGGCCACCTCTTCCATTCAAATATCCTCCAAACCTAACATAATCTGTACATACATGAATTATGATCTTCAAAAATTTCTTTCAAGTTGTAGTGAGTAGTGACAGCCTTTTAGGCTAATTATCTTTCAAATAATTGGACTTTAAAATTAGTGGTATTTCTTGTACTATTGAATTGCTACAATAGAATGATCACTTGGAGCCTCATTAGAATAATGACGGAATTAAGCATTACAAGGAATTAAACTAATTAACGGGTTAACAAATATAATTTACTACACTTCACTCTATTTATAACAGCTAGTTAAGATATCCTATTAATCAATGGAGGTGGGTCGGAGTAGTTTTGTGGTAACAACAAATAAAATTGATTAAAAGTTGACAAAATTGGACTTGCAGGTAACAATTATAATTTCATAAGGTAAGAAAACATATCTAAAATTCAATGTAAGTATTGCAAGCGTCGACAGCCATTTCTGCAAGTTGGGTCCCATGATTAATGCATGTTTTATCGCCTTTAATTGCCGTATTATCCCATATATACACACCAAACATTGTTAATAAGTTGTAAATATTATTCTGGCTTCCTAATGTTACAATGAATCAGCAATTTTGATAAGACCTCCAGATTAGGATGCTACATGAAGTTTTGCACAAGTCTCTAATATGGGAAGTAAAGTCTAATATCGAGTTATTATAATTTATAACAAGTATGCAATAAAAAACACTTATGTATGCGTTCCCAGACTTATTTTTCTTCTAGCTTGTTTAAAATTAAAATCAGAGACATTAATATTATTTTTTTATGTCATTTTTTTTGGGTATTTAGGCTTGAGATTGACAATGCATGAACATTAGTGCATGTTTTTGTCATAAGATTATTTATTTATATCTACTCTTCTCAATAAAGAGGTGCATGTCTATGCAAAAACTATTTATATTTACTTCATAATGAGCGAGTGAATTTGTGTCATTGCTTTTGAATGGGGATTGCACCGCACACCATGGACATACATGAGAACGCCGATCATCTTGACCTGGCCTGTGATGGTTGGGATGATCGATATTTTTACGTGCATCCGCACTGTGAAGATGAAAATTCTGGTAATTGTTTCCGGCGGAAGGAGAAGGAAACCGGCGGTTTTAAACCCGCAAATATATGTAATTAATCTCGTATTTAACAAGAGTTATTTTTTTAATAATTATCAAACGATGATTTTTTTTTTTGAAAGATAAAGTACTGAAATGAAAAAAAAATTGCGTTATTATTAGTTACGAGGTTAGGTTGGAGTATTGTGGGCCAGACATGATTTTTGTGTGGGACCCAATTGAAATTGTGGGTGACCAACCAAAAGAGCAGCCAAGCTCTACAGCCTGGAAGATACTGCAACTCATTCCAGCTGGATTCCGGCCATTCGAAGGGTATTTTGGCTTTTTAATATTCATGATGCTTATGGTCGGTAATTGAACACCAAATATCGCGAGTATTTCTGTCGAATTAAAATTTAAACTCAAATTTGAATCCTATAAGTTGAGTTTGAGCAATGTATTTATAACTCGATTCGATAAAATAATATATTAATATACTTAATATCACTTGTCTACTCAAACTATATTTAAAATTATAAATAAATATTATTATTACCTACATACTAAATAATAGTGGAGGTAGGGGTATTTTGTTTGTTTTTTTTTTTAATTTTTTAAATAATATTGGTCGTTTTTTTAATCAAATGATCCAGATTAAAGTTTGAAATAAAAATATTATATGCCCCTACTAAGATAATTTATATATATATATATATATTAATAAGTTTAGTTTTAACTAGTGATATTTATTTATATATAATATAATAATAACTAGATGGTAAGTTCTTACATTAATCACTTATAAGTTCTATGGGTTCAATTTACATTAGTTGCACGATATTTTTGACTTTGACTTTATAATCAAATTTACGAACGAGTTGTCAAAATTAAACACTTTATCTATATTCAAGTTTGGGTCGAACTCGAACACGATAAAAATAATCGAGTCAATCTCGAATATTTACGTTAAAAACTCATTCAAACTCGAACTAAATTAGATCTCGAGCATACCGAGTTCGAACACGAGTTGAACTTGGTTTGTTCACTTGTTTAGTAGCCCTAATGATGCTCCTTCCTACATAATAGCTTTTGGTAATGAAGTTAAAAATTTATATTGGAAAAAAACGAAATTAAAATTTTGTTGCTATAGTCTTAAAAACAAATGGCCAAACTTAGCTGGGAAAATCATTTTCTTGTGCAATACTTTAAATAAAATCGTAAATAAATTTGGCAAAATAAATTACAATTGTGTTATATAATCTACTAAAAAACGAGCTCATTTTATCATATAAATTAATAGATAGATGCAATAAGTTTATAGATAAACGCATATTAATAAATATATAAATACATATAAATAAGTTCTAAAGAAGATCAATGAGCTTCAGAGAAAAATATCGATATGTAAATTTATTCGTTATTATTTTTAACAGTTAGTGTAAAATTATCAAGCAAGTTGTTTGTGACTAAGTTTAATCAAAACATTAATAATTCCATTGAATCAATATTTTCACATGATGTGCCGTTTAAGAGTTAGTAATTGTTGTAAATATATAACCCAAGATATTTCATATAATTTTTATATATAATAATAATAATTTAATCCATAATTAACAGTAAATTTGTACCATTGTAAAATGTATATATATATAAACTAACTGTAACGAGTCAAACAGGGAGGGGTTAATATGGAATTATCGCTCAAAATTAGTACACTACTAATTCATAGTTAGGATCATAAACACATTAAATAAAATTATTACAACATTTAGAAGTAGGATTACATTAACAACTAACAACAATCTTTCTCATTATATTATTATTGCGTTAATCATCATATTAGGTCTAAAATAAAATGTCATCCTTACCCTCCCCAAAATGATTTCCAGGTTGAAGTCGGTGGCAGCCTAAACAATCGCTTTCCCCTTTAAAACGATTATTTTATTACATGATTTAATTAACAAAGACAGCAAATCTTTTTTAATAGAAAATTTTCTTAATTATAATTTTAATAATGATAAATTATTTGTACACTGCTTTGCCCCATTTGAGATAAAAAGAAGTTTTTTTAGCAGGTAAAAAAAATGAAAAAAGCTATTTGTAACAAATTACTTATATATATATATATAATACCTCTTATGCACATATAAAAGATAAAAATCAGTGTTAAATTTTTTTTTCATATAATTTGTGTTTTTCCTGTAATTTTGATATAATTTGTGTTTGAAGTTCCTTTTGAGACAGGTTGGAAGAAGAATCAAATTACAAATTATTATTTTTTATGATAGTGCAGAGAAGAAAAGGACTAACTATAAAGTTAACATGAGAAAATACACTTGATTGTCATTTTTCCAATAATTAAATCTGTTTATATTATTCAAATTATGCAATCATGTGTTTAAACTTTACTAAATTAATTTAACCGTCTAGTTACTAGTCATCTTTATAATTAAACTGTGAATATCAATACACACAGACATATAATATTTTCTTGAGATAATACTTTTTTATATTTTTGTAAATATTTTCAATTGAGGATAAAAAAAAACAAAATTGTTTAAAGCAATGTACAAATATTTTTTTCAGAGCCAATACAAATTGTTTAACAATGGATTATTTTTAATCGCTTTAATTAATTTTAATTAATCTATTAATTATTATTATAAAATATCACATCCATTAAAGCTCCCACCTTTATCTCTCTTTTTGTCACTCCCCCTTCCTCCTCTCCAACCCCCCTCTCTCCTCCATTAAAGCTTTCTCTGCTCCCTCTCCTGCTCTGCATTCTCATCCTTCTTTAGCAGCTTTTTACTCTTCTTCTCTTTTGGTTGCATGCTTGGTCTGTAGGGAACCAGATTTCTGGACTGGTTTACAGTTATCAGCTGCTCTTTGATCAGTCCCATTTGCGGATCTTTGTTGTTTGTGCGAGTGTTCGGAGTTCTGGGTGGTGTTGGATTCGATCTGAGGTTGTAGCAGGTGGTTCCTGAGGTGGTTTTGATAGCTTGATACTGTTCTTGCTAGCTGTGTTAGTTGGAGCTTGGTGGAAGGGATGAAGGCGGGAACGCGGCTTGATTCTGCTGTTTTTCAGCTCACGCCCACTCGGACCAGGTGAAATTCGGGATCTTTGTGCTTGGTCTGTTTTTTTTTTGGATTGTTTGATGTGTTGGTTGATTGGTTTTTCTGAGAGACGGTCCAAAGGAGCCTTGTTTTGGGGGAGTGCTTGGTGGTGTTTGTGCTGTTGACGGATGTATGATCTGTGAACTCTGATCTGGATTACCTGGGTTCGAATTGAATGGTGCTATCTACTTTTTTTTGGGACCATCTTGGGGTTTGGGAGCGGCTTAGGTGTTTGATGCTGATAAAATCGAAGAACTTTTGTGGTGGCAAGTTTCATGCTTTTTGGACCTTGAGCAAGCTGGGATAGTTTAACGATTGTTTATTGAATTAGAAACGCCCATTCTAGAAAATTATTGATTGAACCAAATATTTGTGCTATGTTATCGCCATTTTGTTCGATTTACGGTTTTCGATTCAACCATTTTCAGTTTTTGATTAAAAAGTCAAACAATTATTATCTCTGTTTTATTTTTATCTTTTTAATAAGATGCATTTTTTTAAAAACTCCAAATTTTACTTTTTCCATGCTTGCTCAATTGTGGTAATTGAAGTGTGTCATTATACTTGGGATTTTTTTTACAGGAAAGCTATTTTCATGTGATTTCATGCACCATTGAATAGTAATTTTTGTTCTAGAATCCATTTATTGGCTTTCCTGGAGTTTGTTTTTTGCATTATATAGTCCGCATATTATCCTGTGATTCTACCTATTAATTAGAATATTTTTCCTTAATCCAGATGTGATCTGGTTATTATAGCAAATGGGAAAAAGGAGAAACTTGCCTCCGGATTGTTGAATCCTTTTCTGGCTCACTTGAAAACTGCGCAAGATCAAATATCAAAAGGCGGTTATTCTATTACACTTGACCCTGGTTCTGAGGGTGAAATGGCTTGGTTCACAAAGGGCACATTGGAGAGGTGGAAGCTCTTTTCTTACAAGCAAAGATTCTGAATAAATGTGGAGAATGAATAGAGAGAAATCTGATAAAAATGGCTTTATTTTGATCATGCGTCTTGCAATTTTGCACAGGTTTGTGCGGTTTGTGAGCAATCCGGAAATCTTGGAACGAGTAGATACAATAGAATCTGAAATGCTGCAAATCGATGAAGCAATCGCAGTGCAGAGCATAGAGAATCTGAAAATAAATCCTGTATGTAAATTTACCATTTTTTTATCTACTAGATTTTCCTATTTTGTTAATTCAGTTAATATTGAAGTTCCCTTATAAATGCCCCTGAGAACTTGCAATACTTATGGCCTTGATCAGCAAAATGTCTTCTCCCTTCCTCCAACTAACGATTTTTTATCTCTTTTTCCTTCACTTATGAAAGGTTTGGTTCTTACAGGTTGAAGGTCTTCAATCCAAGCCTGCATGCAATACTGAAGGTACTTATAATTGCAAAGTAAATGATCATTGGACTGGCCGTTATGAGTTTCGTAGTACCAAGTTCTCATTATCTTCTTTCTTATCCGGATGCCCTTATATTTTATACCTTCCTATTGATAGTTTTGAAGCCTGGAACTGATAGTGGGGCAGAAAAGGCAATTGTACTTTTTAAGGTACAGACAATTGTACTAGCTTTGATTTACCCTTTCCATCTAGTAAGGTTCCTCATTTTGATTCCATTACATTATTGCCAGCCTGGTTCACATCCTCCGGAAGCTAATGGGTCTGCAGTTCAAGAGGAGAATTCAAAGTATGTGATGAGGACAAATTACTGACACATTATTTTTTTTATGCGGATATGTGACACTTATGCTAGTCAAAATAACTAGATTAATATGTTTTGTTTTGCAAGAGCAAATTGAGGATTAAGGTTGAAAATGAGCACTCCTCTAGCATTTGTCTCCTGTGTATCATGCATTGGATAGCTTTTTATGCCAAACTTCAACTATTTTATGGATGTTAGACCGGATAGTTGCACCTTACAGATATTTCAAATGCAAAAACTGCTACTGCAGAGTTATTAAAGGACATGGGTTGTACCTTAAAGGCGTGGTCATGTTTGTCCAGCTTACTGTTCCTCTGAAGGTGTTGTAGAGTGGAATTGCCTAAAATAGAGAAAGATTCATTGTTTTATGGAGTCATTTAAGCACATTTCATACCCAACGTTTAATTTCATTTAAGCAATTACTAAGCTATCAGCCAATTAATATATCTTCAAGTTAACTCCACCATTGCTTCTACACCGCCAGTCCCAAGCCCAAATAAAGCAGGAGGGTTGGTGTCAGGAAGGGCATCCGGCCATCCAAAATTTTTCCGTTTGTAATCCCATAGATTGTAGTTTAGGATCCATGTATGTTTGACATGGAAAGCTGTTTAATCTTATGACCATAATTTTCAAATTTCTTAAAGGTTTTTTTATCTCAGGATTTAAATCCAAGTCGCACATCTTTTTGCAGAGTTCAACTTCTAAGAGTGCTTGAAACTAGGAAAGCTGTGCTTAGGAAAGAACAAGGCATGGCATTTGCACGTGCTGTAGCAGCTGGCTTTGACCTGGACCAAATGTCTGACTTGATTGAGTTTGCCAAATGTTTTGGTGCATCTCGCTTAATGTAAGTAATATTTACTGTTCAGAGAAATTTGTTTGCGAATTAATAATTAATCTGTATCATTGTAACATTTTTTTGTGTTTTGAATTGATAGGAAAGCATGCTTGAAATTTATTGAGCTGTGGAAGCAGAAACATGAAACGGGACAGTGGGTGGAAGTTGAAGCAGCTGAAATCATGTTTGCTCAATCAGATTTCATTTCTCTTAATGCTTCTGGAATTATGCTTGCAGCTGACACGAGAATGCAGGGTTCCAATTTCGGAGTGGAACTGGACAGCAGTGGCAAAGCAAGCCCTGATACTGGAGATGGAAGCTTACATGTGGGCATAAATGGTGGTTAGTATGAACTTTGTAACTGATGCCAATTCTCTAGACACCTTAGTTATCAAAGTTTAGATTCTTCTTTGTTGGACTTGATCAAATTGCCACATG
The DNA here is from genome assembly GCA_032619315.1 of Piper longum. Lineage (NCBI taxonomy): Eukaryota > Viridiplantae > Streptophyta > Magnoliopsida > Piperales > Piperaceae > Piper > Piper longum. Next base: position 21,154 of record JAVDBV010069128.1, read on the forward strand.
ATCTCTCTGGTTCATTTCCAGATAAAAGACCTGTGGATTCCCAGATTCCAGGCGGCCTCCCAGAACAATTCCAAGGCCAATTTCATCATCCTATGTATGGACAGTGGTCTATTCAACCCCCTCCTGGTGTACCCCTCTTTCCGTCTTATCCTCTGCAGAGTATGCCATACTATCAAAATTATCTGGGAGGTCAATGTTACCCTCCTCCTTATACATCATCTGAGGGTTTCAATAAAGGTAATCGGCGGAGGAGGAATAAAAGTCATTCCACTGATGACAAGGATTGTTTCACTGGATCTGAAGATACAGAAGAAGAAGACAGCATGGAAAAGAGAGGTCCAAAAGGTCATAGGTCTCATCGGAAAGGTCGGCATTCAGGTCGTAAAAAGTCTGATGGGTCTGTTGCTCGTAATGTAAATGTTTCCTCAAGTAGCATTCGCACTTCTGGCAGTGATACTGAAACTGGCTCTGAACATGAAAGTACACATTCACACGAGAAGAATCTGAAAAATTTGGCACCATCTTCAAAAGGTGACAGGTTAAATTCCCAGTCTAGTAAAGAACAAGATGATGATGCTATATACAGGCAGAATGAAGATCATGGGAACTGGGATGCATTTCAGAACTTTTTGTTGCGAGAAAAGGAAGAAAGTGAAAGTGGGAGAGGTGTTTTCTCAGGTGAAAAGGAAATTTCAGTCAAGAAGAAAAACATTACGGGAGAGCCAGATCCACTCAATCGTGAAAGAAATGTGGATGGAGTTTCCCACAGGATATCTGACTTTGATGCAGCTGGCAACCCGCAGCAGCCACTATACAGGTCTAAGGCATCAAAAGGTGAGTTGGCATTATTTCAAAAAGGACAAAATATAGTTGATATGCATATTGACATTCAAGGAGCTGAGATGGAAAGTAATCGGGGAGGGTACAGAAGAATGTCAGGTGATGACTTCATTGTAAATGGGCAATATACCACACCGGGCAATGCAAATTCTTTCTCAGATCCCCTTTTGGAGGGTAAATATGCTCATTCTGATAAGAATAAAGGTTTATCCGATGGCATGAGAGATGAATCATTTATAGTGCCTCATCGATCAATCCTATCTGAGCAAATGGGAACTGGCAGTGAAAATGCAATTGACATGGTTGCTGAATTCCCATCAGCTTTTAGAACTGGTGATGACAAATGTCTAATTGGGTATGAGCCAGATGGATTAAGCTTAATACCAGAACGCACAATAGAAAGAGAATCTATTGGCTACGATCCAGCTATGGACTATGAGATGGAAGTTCATGAGAAAGCTGTGCAGAAAAATGGAAAGGATGTAGATGCCAATAATGCCGAAGACAGGTTGGTCAAATCTGACAAGGAAAAGAAGGCTACATTGGAGAAGAAAAAGATTGTACCCACGATAAGAAGGAATCAGCCCTCAAGATTGCCAGCTGATTCGCGGCAACGGGCAGAGAGGTTGCAATCCTTCAAATCTGAAATTCAGAAAGTTAAGAAAGAAAAGGTACATTCTTTGTGATTTTCTCTTTTTCAATATCCAAACTTAGGATGAAGTTACTGATTAGAAACTGGGGCATGCCACCTCCAGTGGATTAGTAGGATGGCCGTAATGTCTCTAGGTAGATGTTGATTAGGCATCCTCATTGCATGAATCTCCTCACTTAATGAAGGTTAAGGGACGAGGGTCTCGTGTACAGTGTTGTACCAACCCCCTTTTCCCCTTGTTGCAGAGTGGCTGGTTTTGTTTCCACCTAAACTGTGCCCATATTTTAATAATTTTTCAAGTAAATGAGGCCATCATAGGAAAAAGTGTATGTTATGCCCAGTTAGAAAGCTTTATTACAAAACAGTTTAATAATTATTATTAGAATATTGACAGATAGTGTTAGAATCAGTTTGAGGATTTGCTAAAGCTTTTTTAGTTGATTTCCCTAACTTGAACAGGGTCGCTAGATTCCCATGAAAATCATTATACCCTAGCGGTGAATTTAGTTTTATGTACCTGTGGATCTCATATGTCTTAAAAAATGGTATTGAGACCAACAGTCAAATGCCTGAGCCTACACAATAGTAATTTGGTACATATGCAATGGTTCATACTTTCATGCATAAGTTAGGTATGAAATGGTCTTGCTCAGTTTGTTGGCATTTACATAACCAAATCAATGGAAGATAGAGAAACACAAACTCGCTGTTTGCAGGTTAATTTTTTAAATATATTCTGGTAGTAACCGTGATATTTTTTTCCCTTTCAGGAAGATGAACAGTTAAAACGACTTGAAGCAATAAAATTAGAACGCCAAAAGAGAATTGCTGCTAGAAGTGGTCTGAATGGCTCCCAATCCACTTCTCCCAGCGCTGCAACAAAACATTCTCCAACCTCCAAGTTCAGTGACTCACCTGTACGAAGATCAGGTGCAGCAACTCCAAAGGGTTCTGCACTGACTAATGGACCAAATCGTGCTGGGAGTAAACTAAGTCGATCAGTCTCATCTTTGCTTGATCGAAAGAAAGCAATTAGTGGAAGAGGCTCCGAAACCAAAACGGAATCAGAACCCAGAAGGTTATCGGAGCCAGCTGCCAGTAATGAACGAGCACTATTACAGAAGGTCTATTGAGGGCAAAGAAAATACAGGTTGAGCAGGCGAGAAACATACACCGTGTGAATGTGCACATTCCAAAGTCGTGATCCCGCATTAGTAGACTTCAATTTTTGTGTCACGCAAATCTGAAAGTGAGGTGAGAATGGAACAACCACCGTCTGTTGCTGATAATCCATTCTATCGAAGAAGCTCTACGCTCGAAAATTGTAGGATGTCCTTGAGAAAATTTGTTCAGGATTTGATTGTATATTGAGTTAAAATTTAGTAATTTAATGATACATATGCTGAGGGCGTGGCTAATTTATTACTTTTTTGAAGGCATGAAACTGTCAGTCGTTTGTAGCTTGTACCGTGGCCAGAACATCAAATATGAACTTGTACTTGCAAGTTGCAATGGTTGGTACATGGGGCATGAACTGGTTTCGTTGTATATTGTGTTTTGTTAATTATACTTGCTACTTGTGATTACATGTGAACCAATTATGTCTCTTCAACAAACACTAGATCTGGGCGAATGCAGTTCCTGCTCTTGCTCAATGTAGCGTATGTGGTGCAGCGTATGCAATTTCAAGGATTCATATCGCTGTGGAAAAAAAAAACCCCTGCTGTTTTACCCTTTAACCTTGCTGATCGACTGTAATCGCAATGTCGGTGTTAGGGTTTGGTGTATATCGTAGTTGTTCTACCGAGTGGTAGAGATATCAGTGGAGGCTTTTAACCGTTAATACTGGAATTATCAATAAATAGAGGAAAAGGCGACTTGGGCACACTGTAATACTAATGCTTAAAATTTAGAACAGAAGGATTTTTTTTAAAAAAAACAAATAATGCCAAACATGCATCAAAATTCATGTCAAACAAAGAAAGTATGAATAATGCCCATTTACTTTATATAGATTGACATATGATTATTAATTTAAATAGTGTGATTGGCTAAATTTTAGATTGTAGATACATACAATTTTTTTTTCTACATCATAGGGGTGTAAGAAATGAGAATTATTTTTGGCTCAAGATTTATGTTATATTTTCGAATAGGAATTATTTATATAATTAAAAATATATTATTGATTTATTAATTGTGTTAAAAATTCTATGTGTGCACTGAAAGGGAAGGGGTGTATCTTGAGATTAGCATATAAAAATTTTAAAATATATATATTAGATCTATTTAAAATAAATTATTAAATTTATATTCATTTAAAATACATCCCCTTCTAAATATTTTTTAGCTTGATTTTTTTATTTGTATTAATTTTATGTTTCATATTAGTGTATGTCTGTGTTTGTCCGTATGCAAAAAATTTTGACATAGACGGTGTCTGCAAACATGGACATGGACAACGGAGTGTTTGCGTCGTGGACACCCCTAAGAGCAACTATTATCGTTAACACTATCCGGGTTAAGCAAAAGTTACCTTAACTCTATATATTTATAAAAATTAATGCTTAAAATATAGTAAAAGTTATACATCTGTAAATCTGAAATCTTAAAAGCAAAAAAAATATATTTTTTCATTTCATACTCCTTTGATATGCATCTATCTAGTCAGATTGGAGACGACACAGCTCCAACACCACCTACAGGGTCAAGTCTGAATCTCGAATTAGTCTATCCTTAAGAAAAAAAAAAATTTAAACTCAAATTAAGTGATAATTTGGCATATTATGAACATAGCAATTCTCAAAAACCAAAAAAAAAACGCCAGGAACTAACGTTTTTTTATTGCAAGGCGAAAGAAGATGATAATTAGCAAATAATATTCAAAGTAACGTGGGGGATCATCTTTCCATCAGTGTTTAATGCATTGTAAGTCGAGTCAATTCGAATTAAAGCTCTCTTAAGACAAGAGCCAAGTCAATTGTATGCAAACTGGAATAGCATCTTAAGAGGTGGTCCTTCCCAAAGAAAACCTCGATATTCTGTGATACAACTTCCAAGTGACCCAGAATTGGTACCCGCGTGTTCTTCACAAATGAGGCCCTGAAAGTCTTCTACCTAAAATATATATAACGTACGAAATATGAAATATGAAATGGGGCTCTTGGTAGCCTCAAGATCCCCTCAACAATTCCCTACTCCACACGTCAGTGTGATCCCAATCTGAAAGCTAAATCTCACCATATCTTCCCCTTAAAAATATTTGAGAACATGTCATACACATATTCCCACCTTTGGTTAGTCAATTAAGCCTTTCACAAGAAGCCGAGCACCATGCATTTGTGGGTGTGGGGGACCTTACCCATTCACTCCCTTTCATTGTACGAGATCTACGTTGCTATTACACAAGAAACAAATGTCACAGATTCTTGTCTCGATTAAAGGTGTCCACTCTCTCCATTGTTCGCCTTCATTCTCTGTATCACTCTCAACTAGCCGGGCATGTCCAGTGATCAAGAGGTGGTAGAAAAGGAAGAGCATGCCGTGATCATGGACGTGAGCCTCAAGGATCTCTCAAAGAAACTTGAAGAGTTCGCAAAGGCTAGAGACTGGGAGCAATACCATAGCCCAAGGAATTTACTGCTTGCAATGGTAACAACGACCCACACTTTTTTAATTGTTTGTTATGTTAGATTGATGTTGCAAGTGTTTTCAGTCATGGGTTTTTGTTGTTGGGAAGGTTGGGGAGGTTGGGGAGCTTTCAGAGATCTTTCAATGGAGGGGTGAGGTTGCAAGGGGCCTGCCAAACTGGAATGAATCAGACAAGGAGCATTTGGGAGAAGAACTATCTGATGTTCTTCTTTATCTGATAAGATTGGCAGACATTTGTGGCATCGATCTTGCCGATGCTGCTACTAAGAAGATAGCGAAGAATGGCATTAAGTACCCAGCCAGTCGTTAAGATATTTGTTTTCTGGGTTTAGTGATGATAATTTTATTGGATATCATGGGGCAGTCAACTGTTGGAAACTCGACTTTATATGAATATCATGTTCTTAATTACATGTCATCTCTAGTTATATTGTGCTTTGCAGTGAAATTAGTATTGACGAATACAATTTAGTCTGATTTTTTTTTAAATATTGATTGATTTGTGATATGTTCCATCAAATTTAATGACAGAAGACATATGATCATCACAGATATTATAGTATTTTTTTTTCAAGATAGATATTTGATGATTCCTTTGTGCTTTGCTATTGTATAAAAAAACAAACACTCTATGCCTGGGACTTTATTAATGTTTTTAGCCATGGTTTCTCTCTTTAAACATTAAATTTGTTATATCATCATTTCACTGTAACAATTAAATTTTAAGTAGATAATTCAATGCATAAATGCTTGATTACTATATTGTGAAGACAATTCAACATATAAGTACTTAATTGATCATTTTTTAGTACTTGTTGGTTATTTCTTCACAGTTTCCATTTTATTGGAAGTCTCCAAAGAAACTCTCAATTTATAATTTAGATGATCATTGAAAAGGGCGATGCAGGTATTGATGTGCCTCATTTGAGGATAGGTGCAATATTGGTAAATAGGAATTTATTTTTGAGTTATTTGTCATAAGAACACTTCTTTAAAAATAAAAATAACTTTTTATAGGATAAGTGACCACTGTTGATTGGTTCAGGTCGGATCGTATCTGAATCCAACCCAAATGCAAATATTATGTTCATTTTTTTTATTATAGTTATATACGACCCAAATTTGCATAACCCACGATTGATTAAAATAATATAAATAATATAAAATATAATAAAAAACATTATTTTAAAATGATATTATATAAAATATCAATTAATTTGATTGGATATAGGGCAAATTACCCATATTTATATCAGATTCAAATATTTTTATATATATTATATATTTTAAAAATTTATATCCGAATCTAATTTAAAATCATTTCGGATCAAATATAAATGAGCGGATGCAGGTGAGATTTGCATGTACCTCTCCCTTGTGACAACCAGATGTGAATTATAATTTTTTAGGAGCGTCATGTATGTTTTACAAACTTAACACGTGGAGCCTGTGCTAGGATAGGCAATCTTACTTCCAGCCTGCTTGAAAAAAAATAAGAAATAAGTTAATAACACTAGCACTAAGGATGCACATATGCAAAAGAAAACACAAATACAAAATAATCAAGTTATATATCAAAATAAATTTTAAGTTAATAAAATAGGTAATTAATGCTGATTTTTGCACTTACATTATAAGTTTATATATTATAAGTTGATGAAATTTTGTACACACGGCATGCCATGCAGGATGTTCTCAGTCTTATCGGTCTTATTTCTCATCTCCCATTCTCTGCTTCTCTCTCTCTCTCTTCCATTCCTCTGTTTCAATCTCTGCCGTGCCACTATAAAGCTATCATCTGCAAATTTAATTAAAAAATAAATTTAACATAAATACAATTATTAATTTAATAAATTTTAGCAAAAAATACACACTATCCCACTTAGTCCAGAGCTGGCGAGTGGCCAAGTGGCAACCCCTAATTATAGAGAAAGAAAGACATGAATTTGATATTATTAATTTGTTATAAATAAAGCTTAGCAGCCGTAATGTTGCATTCAACTCATATCAACACTCTTGCCCTGGACCATCTCATTCAACCCATCTTCTTAAACCAACCAGAATCACACTTTTTTCATTGTTATCAATTTTGGTTTTTTAGATTTCTGGGTTGGACTCTGCACTTCCAATCTGCTAGCCCATTTTGATCAATCGACGGTTGTCCATTGCACGTGTACGGCTGCGCCCAGGAGCGTGGGGTGACCACCTATGAACACTGCCGGCTGTTGGCCTTCTTTTGATTTCCCGCCCTCTGTTCAGGTTTTGGTTGGATTCTTTGTTTATCAGTTTGATGGGTTGTTGGTGTTTAGCGGCAGTTGGAAAGTCTGGAGGAGACCTTGCATTTTGTTTGCTTGGCCTTGGTGATGTAGATGGGTTACATATGGCTGTTTATTGCTCACCTTGAGCTCGGTTTGGCTCAATGCTCGACTTGGTTGAATTCCATGTTGTAGGAATCGGCCGATTTAAATTGGATCGGCACGTTGCCGATCCTACTTTGGGGCCGAATTGGTCGGCCCCGAATCGGCTTTTAAAACGGGCGATTTAATCCGATTCCGACCGATTTAAATCGGAACCGGAATCGGAGTGGTTTTTTCGGTAAATTATTAAAATATCCTTAGTTTTATATTAAATAAATTATTTATACATGGGTAAAATGAGAATTAAAAGGTAATAATGACCAAAATACCCCTAAATTACTAAAATACCCTTAATTTTATATTAAATAAATTATTTGTGTATGGGTAAAATGAAAATTAAAGTTTGATAATGACCAAAAGGCCCTTCCGCCTCCCACTGCTGCCGCTGCC
>JAVDBV010069130.1:0-42964 GCA_032619315.1 Piper longum
TATATATATATATATATAAAGGTTTTAATAGGGAATTATATATATAGGGCCGAAAGTAAGGCAATTTGAGGTAGTTCTTTGAAAACCCTCAATGAAGATATTTTTGAAGGTTATTTACCAATAAACAAGAAGAACAAATTGACTCGAATTAAATAGGTTATAATAAAATCACCACTTATCTCGTCCTATGATTTCAGAATAATTCCCAAAGAATAGAGTCCCAAAAAAGGTGTGAGTCCTAGCCGACCTATTAGCCATGCTTCAAGCGTCAATCTAGAGATGAACTCAGTCCTTGATACCTATTATTAAAATCCAGCTAAATAGCTCAACAACTCAATTGATAAGATGCACGATCATGTGTGTTCACATCAACAAATAATTAAATAATACCTGAGGCTCACAAATTGAGACAAGAATAGATAAATATCAAGCATCGAGTCAAATGGGTGAAAATATGTATATAAATAACAGCATATACTCGATCAAGTACATAAAATAATAATAAGATGACGTAAAAAATAATGCAAAATACCCTAGACATGCAATGTTAGGTGAATATGCATCAAGATAAACATAGGAAAACCCGAGTCACTTAAACAGACGAGAAATAAGCAAAAAATAGAATGAAACAAGGCAAAAAGTCAACCCACCGAGTTAATCCAAGTCGGCTTGGAGGAGCCAAGTGAACAAGGATGAGACAAGATCGAGTTAGACTCGGTTAAAATCAGTTGGTGAAGCCGTCTGGGTTATTTTGGAACCGTAAAACCAGAAAAATGTAATTGTGTGTGGTTATTTTGTTAGTTAGTTAATTTATTATTACTGTAATATCTGATCTTTTTGCCAACATTACTTAAATTATTTTCCTTCTCTTGAGTAGGAAATAGCCGTAGTTAACTCTTTATTTTTTAGCACATAAAATTTTTTCTTTGTATAGGTTAATTTAGACTAATGAAAGATACTTTGAATTATATAATTATGAATTAATTATATTTAGTTTGATTAAGTAGGATCTTTGTCTAACGCTCAATAATGAAAGGGAACAAACGATCAAGTAAAATCTTTAGAAATTAGTTGTTGGACAAGATTTTACTTTTGGTCGATTAATTTCGAGTCTAATGTATGAACTTATGTACTTATTTACACGATCGGGTGATTTAAATGAAAATCTAGGATTATTAATTATCCAACAGTCAAGTTTGCCCAAGGGTAAGAGTTGGTTATTGGATATGGACGAGTTTGTCTACTTAGCTGGTCATGTAGGAGGTTTAAAGGTAGTTCAGATCGTGGAGATTAATTATACGAGGTTTGTATGTGAGTAAAAGACTGCATGTATATACGGAAGCAAGGGAAAGAATTCTTCCACTTTTGCAACAAGCCCTAGTTGTCATCCTTCCCTATCTAGTGTCCTCTTCTCTAGCACACTTTCTCTACTTTCTCTCTCTAGTCGCCCTCTCTCTATACATAGGGATTGCTTGGTGGAGTTATTTAATGTGAAGTTCTAAGTTTTTTCACCGAAGAAGAGGTTAGTAATCTCAACTAAAATATATAAATAGTGTAAATTTATGCATCATGATCATGTTTTATATCTGTTCAATGTTCTATGATATCTACATATTTGTTGTCGTGTTATATGCTTGTATAACTTGTTAGAACAATGTTTAAGGTGTTAATTCATGTTTAGAATTGTTGTAAATAGGCTTCACATGTGGTTATAATGATTTAACTAAAATCTAGAAAAAGTTGGAAAAGAACAAGTCATGCTCACCATTATTTTGCTTGTTTTCTTTAAATTAAAATCTTGAAAAAAAATCAAATTAGATTAAAAACCTATTATAACCCATGATTTGATGTATTTAGAATATTAATTTTTTTTTGTTTTATAAAAATTGAACTTAAAACAAAAAAGGTGGAAAGACTTGGGTTTGAAACCCTAGCGCCAGCGCCGCAACATTGACTACAAAAAAAGACGGTAAGCGACGTTGTGCTCGACACTCAGAAAATGAAATTTGTAATGCTACGACTCATGTAAAAACTTTTGAACCGAGGCCAAACACCACAACACTTAGAAACCGAGATTCCGAGCGCTGCAGTACTCATACCATAAACCTACTATTTTTTATTTTATTCATGTTTATTCTTAACATATGCTATGCTTATAAGTAGCTAAACACTATATGATGCTTATATAATGCTGTATGATTGTCGATAGTGTTATTAGCATAAAGTAGTACATGATCATCATGTTCATATCATAACATAACTTATAGACATGGGCAGACCATATTGAATTGTAATATATGTTAATTATCATCCAGAGTAGGAATCGTTCTTGTTGCTGAGACTCGGAGCTCGTCAATAAGCTAATCAAGTCTGTGTTTAGAAATTATTTGAGGAATCTTATGTGATTAATTAGATCTTTATCCTTTTAGAATTGAGGTTGTTACAATTACTAGGCAAGATGTGGCACACTGCGCGACTTTTAGTACAATAAATTTTAATTTTATAGATAAACTCTAGTTTAATAATTATGAGATAGACTACTATAATTTAGTATCTTGGATGTAGTGTCTAATTGAATTTAAAGATAGATTAGAATGAAGGGATAATTTATAATGATATGATTTATTAATTTTTATTTTTCTTATTTTTTGATTAGTTAAATCTCTTACTTTTAATCAAAGACCAAATGATGATATAGATTATAATAATTTAGTATCTTGGATATATATTCTGATTGAATTTAAAGATAGATCCGAATGAAGGGATAAATTATAATAATTTGATTTATTAATTTTTATTTTTGTTGTATTTTGATCTATAAATCTCTTAATTCTAATCAGAGATTAGCATTGATTTTCCCATTTGTTAATAAGAGTAGATGTGAATGTTGAACTTAATACGTTTGAATTGATGAGTCAATGGGTATTTTCTTCAAGTAATATTTACCTAATTAATTTGATTGTCATGTGATTTTTTTGCCAGTTTTAACCTTCTAGATGTTGTTGCCATTTATAGAAGAGTTGGTGATGTTTAGTTTTTTTGAATTATTACTTTCATAGATCATACTGTATTTATAAAGACTATTTTTTACAACATGGAAGAGCTTGCGAAACATAGTGACCCCAAAATTATGAAAATTGCTGTTTCTTGGAAAAGCCAGTTATATTTAACGAGATGAAAAATATATGGCAAATTGTTATTAGGAAGAAAAAGAGTGATTGAAAGGTTAATACAATTGGCCATAGGCATACGAGCAAAATCAATGAAAGGGGACAATCTCATGTAACATCCCAATTTTTTGGCAAATTGAAGTGCAATCTTAAATTTCGTAAAGATATTAATTTAACTATCGTACAAACTTCATGAATGCGAAACGTAAAAGTATCGGCTGAAACCACTCAACAGCCAACTAAAATCATACATACTATGTCAGAACAAACAACGACACAACGTGCAGCCCGGATAACTCCACAGAGTATGCAACGTGTCATAAGCATACATATGTACTAGAACCTAGTCGACGGTAACATGTCTGCATCATACGTTACCCACATATGTACCAAAATCTAGATGACGGTAGCATGCTTGCATCATACCTCACTGCTAGTAGGATCATTCAGAAAAATATACATAAGAAACTAATCTATATGTGGGAGAGATGAAAATCAGGAAGTAGGCATATTGTGAGCTTTTTCCTCTATCGTACGCTTAACCTTTGCCCCTTTTATAGAGGTTAAAGTTTATTATTAAATGACACTAAGAAAACTTTTGGAAACAATCCATAAATATTATTAAATAAAATTAATTTAATAATATTTAAGATTCGTTCCAAGATAAAATAACCTAGTTATTTTTGTGGTTATACAATCTTCCCAAGAATTTTTGTCCTCGAAAATATATTAAGATTATAATGAGAAAATTATTCAATCGTTTAACATTTTAAGTGCATTCCACTAATATATTAGATCGTGCCCTGATAGGTATTAGATGTGCTAACTTAACATTTTGGGAATATTACATTACCACCCCCTTTAAGGAATTTTTGTCCTCGAAATTTCTTTCTATGACTCTTGCCATACCATCACTCATCTAATACGGAATCGGGTTCGCTCTGGTACCACATGTAACATCCCAATTTTTCGGTCTAAGGGCAAACCAAACTGTGATGTTAACAATTCATTAAAAAAACTATTAATTGGACTATCGTACAAATTTCATAGAAGTGGAGCTTAAAAACATAGGTCAGAATTACTCAATGACCAACAAAAATCATACATATATACATAATTATATATACTGTGTCAAAATACACAATGGAATCACGTTTAATCGGACAACTCAATGGAGCATACGTGCCATAAACATATACAAATATCGAAATTTAGCCGACAGTAATATATCTGCATCATACATAACCATACACAGGTACCAGAACTTGCTCAACTATAACATGTCTATAGCATACCTCATAGAAGCATACATACAAAACTAATCTACATGTGAGAAAGAAAAGAAAGCATTATAAGAAACTAATATATATATATATATATATATATATATATATATATATATATATATCCGAAAGAGAGATGGAAACAATTCATTTTCTAGCAATCTTATTTAGGTTAACTTTGAAATGTGAAAATATAATTAATAATAAAATACAAAAGATAATAATAAAATACAATAAATAAAATGAAAATAATCCATAAATATTATTAAATTAATTAATAAGCCTGAGAGGGGCTCCATCAAAAATTTGTGAATGTAGGGAATCAATTTGGGATCAACGCAAAGTAAAACCTTGCGTATAACTATCTAGTAGCAATTTCAAATGCTATTGTTCTCCATGGGAATCTTCCTTCAATATCATCAGATTTCCATTATTAGGTTTACCCAATTTCAACATTTTCATGAGGAATGAGCCAACAGCTAATGAAGTCACTAATCTATTAGTGTTTGGCTAGACTGATATAAAAGGTCGTCATCCAAGTATTTTGCGTGTTGGCGATACTTAAGCAATCTAGAATCTCCTCCCGCTCCCCCTACATTCCCAGTGGGGAAACCAAGTGAACAGTTACTCCACCTGAGAACTAAAACAAGAAATGTCAGCTCTTGAATTTTGTGATAAGAAATCACCACCATGAAAAGCATCAATCCTCATCAATGGATAAGGGCATTTGAGCATCATTTGGGGGTGTCTTCTTGTCCTCCTGATCGTGTCTTCTTGTCCTCCTGATCGTTATAGACTAAAATGGAATGCCACGAAACGCTTCCTCGGGAAAGTGCCTTACAGTTTATGAGCTAGCCGCGAGTAACCCAAAGGCAGATATCGGTCTCCCCAGATCTTAAACTCCGATTGTGACCTCCTTGTCTTCAGCCTTATGGCTTCTAACAAGGAGCTAAGTCGTTCCTGAGTTTCTGATCTATAGCTCTCTTGAGTTAGAAGCTTAGCAATTCAGGAGTCTACAGCTTGGCATTTCTAAAATAGCTGCTAGCCATGCCGCAACACGAAATGCACCAGTGCCCCTAAGTTCCAAGAGGAAATGCTGTTAAGTCATTCAAAGAAGAAGAAACCGTGTTGTGCTGCATCTGGTCTAGTTCCAAAGAATCCTTGAAGGCATGGACTCTACTAGAGTAGCAAAACAAAGAAAACCAAATGAAGGGCTGAATATATGGCCTCTATTAATTAAGGATTCAAACTCACATCCTTCCTCCCTCAACTATAGTCACAAGGGCAGAGGTCGGACACCTTCCTCTGTGTTGCAATGAGAGAAAGTGTTATTAGCTACTTATCCTCAAGATTTTACTATCAACGCCCACAACCGGACTGATTCACTGCATTCGCGAATTTCCGATGGAGGTCCTACAACCAAACCACTCTTAGCTTCTCTTGGGCTGATACATCCTCATTTGATAGTGCATTTCCATCGTTATTTATAACGACCCAGCCTAAAGTGAAAATTAACGGGCTAAGTCATCTATTCAAAAAATGGTTAAACAAGTTAAAGATTTATAGTCCATTCTTACTTATAAATAGAATCTTAACTCATTAAGTATTAGACGTGGGACTAAGTTAAGGGACCTCTTAATCCACTCATCTTAGAAAATTTCTTCCCCAAAAATCTTATACTTGACTCATTGCTAGCCCCAACCCACGGCTTTCTTTAGCCCATGACCGGGAGCATAGCTAATATCCCTAGTCCAACCCACTATCTAATACGGAACTAGGAGGCTCTAATATCGTTTGCAATGACCCGGTCCAAAGTGCAAACTAATGATACTTTTGAGTTGATATGTCCTCATTTATTAGTTCATCTCCATGGCTGTTATTTTCTTAGCATTTCTGCTAGGCCCAGTGATCCATTCACTGCATCCACAAATTTCTGATGGAGCTCCTCTGAACGGACCACTCTAAACGTTATCTTTTCTTCATATTCCTCAACTGTTTCTACATGTTCATCTTAATCTTTCCCCAATTATTCCAGGAGTTTTGGTTAACAATTTTTGAAGAAATGACTAGCCCATTAGTTTTCACTTTGGGACGAATCGTTACAAATAGTATCAAAGTCTCTAGGTTCCGTATTAGATGGTGGGTTGATGTAAAACCCATGATTTGAGTCAGGTTTTTATAATCTAAACCGGTCGTTTTGATTGTTATTTTTAAAGTCGAGTCAAATTTTAATTATGAAACGACTATTCGTTTTTCTCACCGACCCTTCGTTTTTCCTAACTGACCATTCGTTTTTCTCACCGACTATTCATTTTCTTTCCTCTGACATCTATATATTCCACGCTTCGTCATCATTCAACCATCACCATCCTTCTCACCCAACTTCCTCCACCTCGTCGCCATCACCACATGACTAAGGATTAGGAATGGAGTAGGAGCTCACCGTCTAGGCACTAAGACACGTTCGGAGTTTCTACCAGGTCTATTTAGAACTCGCCTTGATTTATTGCTCTATTTTATCGTGTTTTATTTTTACAGATTGTAGGACGAGTTAAGTGGCATTTTACTGAATCCCACTTAACCCTGGTCATTTAATTGATCGTTCTTCTAGATAAATAACCCTTAAGGATGAGATCCTCCTTTCGAAAACAAGATCCACCACATGTTGCCTTTGGGCCTATTATATAAATCCCTACCCAGACCTATATACATGTAGTTTTTGTGTTTTTCAATAATCGTATTACACGAGCGGGTATGTGTCAGTCAAAACCACAACAACCATGCTACACAAGTGGCATGTGCTAGACGTAAACTAGAAATATTGACAACCATATGTGTTAGACGGTGCCGGCGGCTATATGTGTTAGACAGTGTAGGTGGCCATATGTGTTAAACGGTGCCGGCAGCCATATGTGGTGCCGACGTCCATATGTGCGAGACGGTGCCGACGGCCATATGTGCGAGACGATGCCGACGGCCATATGTGCCGACGGTGCCAACAGCCATATGTGCCAGTCGAAGATGACGACAACCGTGCTATGCAAGTGGCATGTGCGGTCGTAAGCCTGAACCGACAATCGTGCTACGCAAGTGGGTATGGAAGTAAGAAAAAGGGCTTAGAATATGACACTAGTCCCAATGGACCAGAAGGTAAGATGAGAAAATCAACGGCAACAAATGATTTCAGTTCAGTAGATACCCTTCTGAGATTTCACGTTCATTCATATGAGAGTTTTCTCTCATAGTGTTATATATTTGGACCAGTAACACTCGTTATTGAAGTATTTTTATACTTTATACAGGCTATGATCAAAGTAAGATGAGCCAGTCTAGACGGAAGAGCAATGACGTCTCACACACACACACATGTCAGACGATAGAATGTTAATATTTAGTTTATATTATCATTAGATTGAGCATGATGTGATGTAAGGTATGATAAAAATTCATGTGATGTGAAAAGTAATTAGAATGCACAGATGGGTCAAGATCCAAAATTTAGAATGAATTATGCAGCAGATTAGACTTTTGTACGAATATCAATGCGTGATATATTTATATATATTTATACATATGGATTTAACAGGGGGGACCTTAATTGTACTTTTAAGAAAAACTCAGTCTGTCTTGTTTTATGAACTTTTATCGATTTTTATCGAAATTATTTTAGTATGCAACTGGGTTGTCATGTCACCCATGTAGTAGCATATTAGAGATCTATACATTCATCCATACATAGAAGTTGATATCTTCCATCTAAAGACATCGAAATTAGATCCTCAGGCTTGGATTCGGGTTAGCCACCCTAACCGGGACCAGTGACATTCTGGTTTGATTCCCGAGCGTGAACCAGATTTGGGGTGTTACAGGTGAGATGTTGGCTACGCTATTAGTCACACACTAAAGAAGGTTGTGTAGGAATTTCATGGATGAAATTTTCTAAGGTGAGTCGATTGTCAAATCCTTCAATTTAGCCTCATATCTAATACCTACTTGGTAAAATCTTATTTATAAGTGAATATTGTAAAAATTTAATGTTATAGATAAACGAAGATAGATTATAATAATCTAATACATCAGAGATAGTTTGCGATTTAGATTATAAAAATTTGATCTCCTATATATGGGCATATGCATACACATTCATTGAAGAAAAAACACATGGGTTTGGTTAGGGTTCAGGGTGTAAAAAAAAATGCATTCCCTCAACATAATTTTATATCTAATACCTATTACGGTAATATCCTATTTATAAGTAAAAATTGACTATAGATTTTTAATTTGGTTAACCAATTTTGAGGAGATGACTTAAGGCCTGTTAATTTGTACTTTGGGTCGAGTAATTCAATTTCACTCATGAACGACTTTTAAAAAGATGACATAGGCCTGTTCATTTGCACTTTGGGTTAGTTTGTTTAATTTCACTTGTGCCCATGACTAATCGTTTTAGGTTGAGATCACTCTTTACACTTCTTAATTATATGATTTTATCCTCTACAATTCCTACAGGCTTAAGCAAGTAATCAATAGCACTGTGAGTTATTCCTCTCAAGTTATTCCTAAGGTGGACGGATTGTGAAAGTCTCACATCTAATACCTACTGGGGTAATATTTTGTTTATATGCAGGAATAGCTCATTTGTTTATACGTAGGAATAGCTCATTACATTATATCCAATTACATTGTATTTTAGGCCGAATCGTTACAAATGGAGAAAAATAATACAACATGAAGTCGGAAAAAATGTGAAAAGGAAGAATATTACAGAAGAGCAATAACAATTATTACACTCTCCCAATCACATCACATGCATTAAATTTGACTAAATAGCAAAATAACAACTCTTGGTCACATTTTCCTTCATTTACCATTGGGCAAAACCTAGATCATGAGTTTACAATTTTGCACAAATCAATAGATAAGTTTCAAGTTGAACATGAAATGCAACTGACTTCATAGTTACTAAACAAGTTCGTAATACAAAGACACAAGATACATGGTCAAAGTAATTACGAAGCAAGTAAATCACAAAAATCTACACATAAGGCTAATATATGATGCAAATTTCACGAGGTAAGTTATATAAAATATCAATGCAACCACCAACAGAATGAACGATGATTATAGAAGAATGATAATGGTAGGAGTAAGAGAAACAAATATTTCACGTGGAAAACCCTCATTCTATTAACAAGTAAAAAATTGATCACCAACTTCCTGGTTATATTAACCTTTGGATCTCTCTTCACCATATACTTAAAAAATTCACAATGGGGAATCCAACCCAAAAACTCTATTACAAGTTGTGCAATCTCTTATTCGTAATGTTCAAAATTTTTACCTTAATCACTCTAATCCCTAATGTTAATGTACCAGCGCTAGGCTTTTGCTCAACTTTTATAATCTATCCACCGGTTTGGCCGACATACTGGTAAGTTTCTTTTTGCCCTCAATTTTCACCAATTTCAACTTTTCATCCTCTAATAAGAATCTAATGAAATGATATTGTAAGTGAATACGGTTAGTCCTTGAGTGTAATGTCGAGTTCTTTGAAGATAAATTGCAATCTGAATAATCAGTAATCAACTTCATCAAAACCCAATTCATTAATCATTGAACCCATATTAACTTGGAAATCGTGTTTACCAATGTTCCATCTATAGTTAAAATTATGTATCTTGTTCTATTCTTGTCATTATCTCTGTCACTACCATGGTCTGAGTCTACTTAATCGCGCACATCAATATAATCACCCTCAAAATACAAGTTATGCTTTGAAGTACCTCTCAAATACCAGAAAATCCACTTCACCAGCTTGGAATGTTCCTTTTTGGGGTTTGACATGAATCTAATGATCACTCCTATTGCTTGTGTAATATCTAATTCATGACTTACCATAGCATACAAGTGACTTCCAATGGCTGAGAAGTAAAGAACATTTTCCATCTTCATCTTTTCTTCAGTTGTTTGGGCACCCAACACTTTTGTGAACTTAAAAAATCATCCTTAAGTTTCATCGATTTTTCCATGTCCATGTTGAATTTTTCTAACACCTTCCGAGTGTATACTTCTTAAGTTAACTAACACTTCCGGCTTCTCGCATCCCGAATAATTTACATCCCAAGGAAATGAGGCTCTTGTTGTCTCGTCCGTCTTCCATAGAAAATTTTCTTGCGAACTTTTTTTTTTAAGATTATTGATTTTCTTGATGTTTGATCCTACTGCAAGCATATCATATACAATACATATTAAGAATAAGAAAATCTTCATCTTTAAATTTTTGTAAATATACACAATGATCCATATCACACCTTACAAATTTGTACTTCAACATAAAACTGCCAAATTTCAAGAGCTATTGAGTATGTGTCTATTTCAATATATACAAACTTCTCTTGAATCAACATACCTTGTTTTCATTTCCTTTCTATCTAACTGTTGCAAATATTTTTTTTCTCCCAAATCACCATAATCATTTGGTTCACTCTTCTATAAAATGATATTTGAACCCATTAAAATGTATTTGAGAGGTATGGAATTTTCGTTCTCCATTATGCTCCCTCAAATTTTATGAACTATGAAATTTTAAATATCATTGCCTAAGTGCTTGTTTTAAGTCATACAAGCTTCTCTTGAATCGGTATACCATATTTTTGTTTCTTTTAATTTTCAATTCCGTCCGGCTATTGTATATAAAATTTCCCCCTCAAATCCCCATAATCACTTGATTTGCTCTTCTATAAAATAAAATTTTAACCCATTAAAATGTATTTGAAAGGTTTGGAATGAGTAGTGTTAGATTGCCTAGTGGCAACAGAAGAGCACCATGAACAGTAATTTTCATTCTCGTCCATGTCCCCCGACTACCTCCTGTCACAGTTTTGGTATTCCAGACCTTTATTGTTCACGTTGGATACAATTTCTTTGTTACTTCATTTTTGTCTTATCACACGAGTACTTAATTTGTTCAAAATCCTACATTGAGTAGCAATCTTCTTATATACTTTTTAGGTGGGTAATATAAGGAGTATTTACTACATATGATTAACTTAATGCAATCTTGTTGGACCTTATCAAGAATTTTTTATCTCTTCCATGTGTTCAGATAAGCTCTCTAGAAGAACACTTGGAGTCTTGATGGCCTTACATTTCATCTTTCGGTTGGCTCAATGCATGTATCTATTTACATTTGTATCCGATACCACAATCTTTGTGCAAATCTCCTCTTGAACGAAACCCTTTTTGGGGTGTTGAGTGTTTTCGGTGACGGGTCTTCATGATAAAAGGCATTGTGTTGGTTGTTGATTATGGTGTTTTGTCAGGATCTTCATCTACTTCTCTACATCTTTACCTTCTCTCTATCATGTGGCATGCTTGCATTCATTGTTTGTGCTTTGAATATATACTAGGCAAGAGAAAAAATGAAGGTGCTATATTAATTGTTTACACATCGTTGGCCTACTAGATGAGCTCACTTATGGCAGCACTCTAAGTATATA
Source organism: Piper longum (assembly GCA_032619315.1). Lineage (NCBI taxonomy): Eukaryota > Viridiplantae > Streptophyta > Magnoliopsida > Piperales > Piperaceae > Piper > Piper longum. The sequence continues at coordinate 11,953 of JAVDBV010069130.1, forward strand.
TCGACTAACAATATAATAATAATCGTTTTTTTTCTATAACCCCAGCTTTATTGATAAATTGGGTATGTGTCACTTTGTGATGGGTATTGTAAAGTGCTGAAATTTGTGCGGCCACATTATTGGCATACCCTTGTTCTTAATTTGAAGGTAAAAATGACTTACATAACACGCTTTATTTCAAGTACGTGAGTAATTTTGGTATTTTGGTCGTAAAGAATTATCCTAATCATTTTATAATTTAGTTTTAATTCTCCTATGTGAAATCCCTACCAGGGTAAGATTATATTTGTAATCGGGAATATACTATAGATTTAAAAAGGTAACTTAGCCTATTATATTGAATTTTGGGTCATTACAAATGATATTAGAGCTTTCTGATTTTGTATTAAATAATAGGTTAGATTATAAACATTGGCTAGGCTATTGCTCACGAGTCAAAGAAAGTCGTGGGTTAGGGCTAATAACGGGCCAATTGTAAGAATTTCAAGAATAAAATTTTCTAAAGTGAGTAGATTGTGAAATTTCTCGGTGCAGTCTCATATCTAATACTTGAAAGGTAAAATAAGATCTTATTTATAAGTAGAAATAAACTATGAATATTTTACTTGGTTAATTATTTTTGAAAATGACTTGGCCTATTATGATGCACTTAGGTGAGGTCGTTACATCCTACCACTGGTAATATAAAAAAATTCTTCTATTTTTTAGTTAAAAGCATTTTTTCTTTTCCTATGCTATTCACTTAACAAGTTCAATTGGAAAGTCAATCATCATATAGCATGTGTTGATGATCACATGGTGATGTTTATCAACATATTAGATCAAAACAAAGTAGATATTCTACTTCTCTATTATGGGGGTGGCAATATGAATACAAGTATGTGGAAGTAGTCTTAACAACCACCAAAATCAAAACCTTACCTTGTTGACATGATAGAATATGGTTTTATAAGAGAACCTTGCTTTTCTTCTATGTGATGTCAAGAAAGTGAATTCTAAACGAGTGGATTCAGGTGATTGGGTTGCACTCAAATAAAAAATGGGGGCCGATCCGATTTGGTTGGATCTCATTCCAACACAATCGCATGCTTTTTTAGGCTTTCATGAATGTGTTCATAATATTGTTATTAGATTCATCTTGACTGTGGTTCTATCCCACAATTTAGGTTTTGGAATCAAAGTTTTAAATATCGTATCGAGCCAATCCAATCAATATAAATTTGAAATATTTAAGATTTTATTTCTCTTAAATATTATTTTGTTCAATTCGGTTGGATCCGATTAAACTATATATGCCCTTTGCCGGCCACAAATCCGATATGAAATCAGGTGTATTAAGAACTTCAAAAATCAAATGCACGTACTTGTGTAAATACAAGCTCAAGACAAGCAGTGCAACAGCGTGTAGACTTCATAATTGATGGACAATTTGGATGGGACAAACCTCTTCTTTTGACTTACCAAGATTGTAATGATCTTTAGATATCATATTTAAACCCTAGTGCCCTCTCATTGCTTACATATTATACTGCTTGACCAGTTTGCTTGCAGATAATGGTTTCTCCTCTTTATAGATTGATTGATATCAGCCTGACAAACATTAAAAAAAAAACTGGTATCTGATTGATCTTGCATTGACAAATGAGGCTATAAATACTCTCTTTGGAGAACCATGTTTATCTATCACATTTGTAGCCTTGCAATATATAAACAAAGAGACCATCTTTCCATACCACCACATCAAAGATGAGAAGTGATGCAGCAAATGCCGAGGTCTGCATGAGCAGTAATGTAGAAGACAAGAAGCTCAGATTGTTTGGAATTGATGTTGAACTATATGTTGGTCAGGTAGATACGGAGGTGGCATCATCTTCTTCTAGTTCTGTTTCGGCTGTCCTTGATGAAGAGAAGCCACCCAACAGAAACATTTCTGAAGCTGGGGCTGGGAAGAAATATGAGTGCAAATTTTGTTCCAAAGTGTTTGCCAGTTCACAAGCTCTGGGTGGTCACCAAAATGCTCACAAAAAGGAGAGATTGAACAACAAGAGACTACAAATTCAAGCAAGGAAGGCAAGCTTCGACTACTATATACAGTCGATTCAAGGGCCGAGTTTTGATTGCATGGGGAATGCTGGTTCATGGGCTTGTGGTCCTTCTTCCGGTGTGCCAAGGTTTACTCTGTATGAAGAGACACAACCAAGTTTCATGGCTTGTGATCAAGTAGCCTTTTTTGGTTCCATTCCTCGGAAAAAGGAGTTGGTTTCGTTGCATAGAGAGAATAGGAGTATGATTGGGAAGCCTAGTGCAAAGAAATGCAAGAACTTGGATCTTGCCTTGTGAATTTAGCCAAGCTTTTTTCTTGCTAGCTTTGTTGTTCTTTTGCTACAATATTTTTCTGCTTGGTGCCCATGCTTCAGAGTAAATTTTATGGTATATTTTGCCATGAAAAATGTTAAGTTGCTAGGATGGAAGATCAAGTTTAGATAAACACATATATGCTCTTATCATGTACTTTTTTTTTTTGCATGATTCATGTGGGAGATTATTGTACATTAGTTGCTGAATATAGCACATTACTCGTCCAAGCTTATGTTAATTCTATTTATTCATCATTGAAATAAATTGCACTCCTAATGATCAATTAAAAAAAAACACAATGATCGTAAGGGATCAAATTAAACATGTAAGTTTAATATAAATTAATATGTGAGGATGTGTCTAAGGCATGTTTATTGCGGAGTGACCAAAAATTTCCCTATTTCGGATTATTCTATATCTGTCTAACTCTGTCTTTTGTTGGGGATAAGTATCATCTTTCATCCAGATTATTCTTTACTAGAAGTTTCATCTCATTAATAAAGAAAAAAAACCAATACATGTGCTCATCTGAGCTCCATTCTTTATTCTAAAGTTCCAACCATCTAATAGTACAACTTTGTCCATTGTTTTAACTTTTAAATATCTAATGATTTTTTCTGTAGTTCGTACCACCCAGTTGTTTCGTTTTTTAATCCGATACTGTGTAAACATTTTATTATTTTGATCCATACTTTATTTTTAATTGGAAATTTTCACAAAAAACTTTTTTTTTTGTTGAAAATCACTCTATTTTAACCGGTGTTTGACAAAATATATTTTTAAATATTTAATATAATATTTCATTTTTTATTTTAGAACCTAATTGAACAAAATTTGACCTGGTTAAACTAAATATATTCAATATTGTTATAAATCCGGTACGGTGACTAGTAGGGTATTTAAAACTATAACTTATACATTTAATGCCTCGAGAAAAAAAAATACATTCGTCAATATTTAATTCATAGGAACAAAACGATCTACTAAAAGTTGTCATTTAATTGTCTGTACAGTAACCAAGTCAGGCACAAGTCTCCTTGAAAGTTTAGAGGCATGGATCTATAAGTGAATAATGAAGGCTTGGGATGAATATGGAACCGATTACGTACACAAATCAAGAAATGTAGCTTTTTTAGCATGCCATGGGCAAGAAAGAACTTCCACGGTAAAATGTCCGTAAATAGGCTGTTCTGTAGGGGCATTTTGAGGATAAAGCCCTTCACCGTCGATTCTGAAGCACTCATATTGGATTTCATTCACACGGTGAAACATGGTAAGGTTGGTAACCTGAGGCACTTAAAGACAATGCAATCTTACTGATCTCAAACAATGGAACAAATCAAACAAACCCAGAAGAAGGAAGATGGAAAGTGATCTTATTGTACTCTACATGGGTTTTTGAAGGGTATAATCATTAAAGCTTTTACAAATGCACACTTCAGATAATTTGTAAAGAATAAACTTGAGCAGTAGAACAGCAGTCATATATTGGTAAACATGAATAACTAAAATCAACATATGAGGGGCAAAGATTTACCTGTGTTTGCAATTTGAATAGAGCTTTACATCCGTATTTCTGCAGAACAACCTTAACTCATTCAGCGCTTTCAATAGGAAGGGCACAAGCATATGCTTGAACAGAATATACTTCAATAAACATTGACAACAATATGAACACACATTTATGCATTGTTGCAAAATTGGAATGACTACAAAGGGAAGCTACAAAATATAATTCAGAACATCTAGAGCGGTGTCTTCGTGGGTATTCCTGGTTGGCGAGGATATCTCTTTGGAGTAGGGCGATCCTTCAAACATACAACAGCAGTTCTTTTGCCATAGGGACCTTGCGATTCAACTGCATCACAGCAATCCATCAGATTTTAACAGTCCAATGTCTCACTTACGCAAGAAAAATAATGTCGGATTAATGCATGTTGAAGAAATTTGCAGACGAAAAAGGAGCAATATCCAATTCAGTAAAGTTCTTTTATCAAATATTTTAATCATACATCGCATGGGTACCTTATATTGGTTTTCCATGAATATTATTACATTGCCCAACATATGGTGACTACAGTTTAACTAAGGAAGACCACTTTGGTGAAAAGACAATGAACTGGTATGATGCACCCTGTAAATATTTATGTCAAAATAGTGTACCAGAACACAGCTCTAACATGGAAGCTCCCATCAATCGAACAGCTTTCTCTGCATTTCTTACTTCTTCCTGTTAAAAGCAACATTAGCAAAACATAGAAATCATATCAGCAAATAGAAGATGATAATGCCTTCATACATAAAAAAATCAAGCACTTAGTAACAAATAGAGGATTTTAAGTTTCTTTCAAAACATTTACTTGTATTTTTTACTTTTGGCCATCAGCTTTTCATTGTAAAATCAACTGATAGGATAAAAAAAAATGTAAATTTGTTCGAGTCAAGCTGCGGATATCTTCAACAACAGTAAAATCACCACCACCTGTTTAGCCCAAGAAAGTATATCAACTTGTCCTATTATGACTTCGCCTGTTCAATACAAAATGAAAAGTCCAACCTATCTAAAAGTGGTAGAGTACCTGTGGGTCATGGCCTTTTGCTGCAACAAACAATCCCCCCACTCGAACCAGAGGCAAGCAATATTCAGCTACAAAGAGGAAATCAATGTATCTCTTGCAAAAGAATTTCAAGGAAAGTGAATTTCGCAACACACATTGAAAGTATGTCTGATCAGGACATTTGAATAAATTATTAACCTAAAGTTCTCATCTCCGCTACAGCTCTTGCAACAGCCACGTCAAACACTTCTCTATATTCACTGCCCTGGCCTACATTCTGTCCTATAAAATAACACAGAGCAAGTTGTTAAAATTTTATGGAAAGAATGTCATCCAAATTGAAATAAGAAACAACAGAGACTTTCCTCCGTTAAGTAAAAAGAGTTAGAACAAGAAGTTAGAAAGATACACTCAGTCCACGGGCATCAACATTTATGTTAAATTAGCATGCATACAAGGAAGCGAAGAAAGCCTCCCCATCTTAATTATGTAAAAGGGTTGTGCAACTGCCTGGTTCTTAGAAAGGCAAGTGCTAGTCTAAAAGATGGAGCAATCTTAGATTACACAAATGGAAAATTATAGCAGGTCAAGGGTAAGCAAAATACCTTATCCAATAATCAAGTAAACTGCTGCTTGAGTGCAATACGAAAGAAAAGCATATAGTAGAACATTTCTATACAAGGCTGGATTAAGGACAAGAGTACAAATCAGAACTCATAACCTCTAAACCAAATAGCGTTTACAAGCTTCTAAACACATTTCCGTGGGTATGAAATGCTCATCCAAGTACACGTTTCCACATTTCATCCACACAAATTTTGCCATTACGAGATTGCCCTAGAGCTTGCTTGGTATAGAGTCTTATACTTATTCTTATGTATATCATGGAGAGCCACAATGAACTAGCTTACCTCCGCTCGTGCACACATAATCTGTACATTAGACAAACCAGTGAGTTCCAAAGAATGCTCTAGAAAGGAACACCTTTTCTGCATGGACTCCAAAAGAGTTACCTTCCAACCTGATCAATTTATATGCCATACACCACTCTCATATCAGAACCTGTACTTGAGAAGTTTAAGATGAAAACCGCAAGCATATTTAAATGACAATGAAAAATACATGAATAAAGTAAAGATAGGGCACTAAGAAAATCTATAATTTTCAATTGATTTGTCTTCTTCTTCTTCCCTCATATCGAATTGGTGTCAGGGACATGGTTCTTATTTTGCCATTCCAATTGTTACTAAACCATATAATATCTCAAATCAATATATTTCCAGCCACCTCATACCAAATTAGGATTAGGGGCATGGAACCTATTTCGCCATTCCACAAGACGCCAAACAATATCAAAGCTCAAATCTAGCTATTCCATGTCTAGGTTTCATACACCTTCTGTTTTCTGCATCCCTTTGTTCCTCTTGCACACATTACAAAATTGCAGATCATATTGTGTGAAGTAAAAAACAAATTTCATACTTTTTTTTTTGGACAACAATTTTCATACTTGAGCATGAATAACAACTAAAAAACTACCAATTCAATATATATGAGAACGCAATACTTGGGCAGGCAATGGCGAGTATAATCCCAGGGAGGCCTGGACCTGATCCAACATCCACCAAACTAATCCCATCACACGATTCCCCACACCTGCCGACATAATACTTCTCAACTACAGGTACAATAGCAAGCGAATCTTCCACATGCCGCCTCATTACCTCCCCCATCTCCTTCACCGCCGTCAAATTCATCTTCTATAAATTTCAAAACCAATAAAAATACAATCCTTTTCACATATAAGATCACGTTCATACATCCATATAGCTAAAAAAGAAAAACGCAATCATTTTTCATCAACCAATATCAAATGTATTTTATACCACATCCAAAATAAAAAAAATAATTTTTTTTCATATATAAGATTATGTGCAAATATCCATAATACACACACACACATAATATTTTTACGTTCATATATCCATATTAAAAAAAAACACACACAATTTTTCGTCAACTCTTGTCAAATTCATTTTCTAACACATTCAAACCCAAAAGAATACAATATTTACCAATGCAAGGTTTCGTTCATATATCCATATCATATAATAGACGCGATCTGTTTAATCAAACCATATCAACTTCATCTTCTACCCAATCCAACCAAAAAAAGACACAACAAAAGATTACGTTCGTATATCCATATAATAATAATAATAACACACAATCTTTTTCATCAATCCATATAATAACGAGATACAACCAAAGCTACCCACGTCAAAATCCTGCGTGTACCTGGTTCCAATGAAGCAGGGCGTCGGCGTAGAGAGCGATTTGCCGGCTCTGGCGTAGCGACATGGCGGCCAGACGAGGGGAGTGGAGGGAGGCGGAGGTGAGGAAGGACCGGAGGGATGGTAGGGAGGGGAGGTGTTTGACTAAGTGGCGAAGAGAGAAGGCGTGGGGGCGGTGGCAGTAGGCGAAGGTGGGGAGGTGAGTGCACCAGGTTACCATTTCTTCTTCTCCGACCAGACCAGGGCCCCTCCCCCACCCGGAGCAAATGATAATGTTGCACGGGCCAGTTATGTTCAGCTGACAACTAAGATTGCTTTGAAGCTAAATATAATCTAGTTTGACTATTCAACCAAGCTTGATACTATTTACTATTACTCTAGATTAAAATTTAATTTATAATTAAAATATCTCAATTTTTACATAATTATATATTAAAAGATAATTTAATGTAAATACTTTTATTTAAAATTATTATTTAATAATGATATTTTATAAATTAATTAATTTTGTATAAAAAAGATTTAAAATAAATATAGTTAAAAAATTTATTCCTCGTATAAAATATTGAGTTACAGCTAAGGCTATATTGAAGAGAGAGAAACCCGTACCCGATTAATTAATATCGAGCCAAATATCAAATCTAGTTTTTTTAAATTTAGTATCGAACTATATTAAACTTACTCGAACTTCAAACAACCTTAAATTGGTAATCGAGTAGTTTAAACTGATCAAGTTAAGTTGAGCTAAGTCGTATATATTATTTTATTTATAATTTTCAAAATTTTGACAATCTGAGTTTGATCTGTTATGAGACTACATTATTTTAAATTGATTTTATTTAGTTTAAAAACTCTTTGTAAAACTTAATTTAGTTTGTGATCGATTTAATTGATTACAAGTTAAAATAGGCCAAGCCTAGGATAGTCGTTTGATAATAATTTCATCAAATTCCTGCTGAAATTTTCATTGAAACTTTTAATTATGATGGTATATTTTTAAAATTATACAAGACATTATTACATTTAAAAATAATAATACATAAATGTATGGGTTCGAATTTGAAACTCTACGAGGTTTAACGTATCAAGTAAGAATTTTGAGTCCAGAATAATTATATGTATTGAAAGTCGATTCTTAATTAAGTCATGGAACTACTAATTTTAAAGTCGAGCGTTTATTTGAATTTTAAACCAACAAAATAAAAGTCAAGCCAGGCCGAACAGATTTTAATTACCGTCTAAACTTTTGGTTTGATTGCACCCTAACAAACCGGCTTGATTTGAACTTTAATTAATTGAATGGCAAATATGTCATTTTATAACCAGCTTTCACCTTGACCTGCCGGGGTCATCACACCAAGCCGCCGCCGCCGCCGCCGCCGATCCAAGTCTTCGCCGTCGCCGCCGCCACGATGAACCTGCACGACCGGCACCACCACCACCACCACCGGCCACGCCCGCTCTCCCTCTCCCCTCGCTCCGCCTCCCCCGGCCTCTACCCGGCCTACCCCTACCCGTCCACCCCCGCCCCCGACCCCTCCGCCGCCCTCCTCCTCGCCCTCTTCCTCCTCTCCGCCAGCTGGGATCGCTCCTCCTGCTTCGCCGCGATTGTCGGAGGAAACTGCCTGCGCACCTCGGCCATCGTCCTCCCCTTCGCGACCGGATTGGTCAGGTTCTACGAAAACTCGATGTCAAGCTCAATCTCCCTCAAGCAGCAGCTCGGGAAGAAACAAGTGAAGGTAATGTCGCTTTTTCCGACCACCATTGTTCTATTCTTTCCCGCGATTATCAGTTTTTATATCGTAGAGAGTCCGGCGATGTCGATATCGTCCCGGAATCTACCGTTGTTGACCACTGCGGTGTTTGGGGTGGTATTGAGCGACTACTTAATCAATGATGGCGGGGGCAAGGTAGCTGGTTTGAGGGATTTGAGGAGGGATTTTGGGATCACGTTCTTGTGCACCGTCGTCTTGGAACTGTTCTACTCTCTTTAGTTGTCATTGTTTGGGTTTTTGCTGTGTGGTCTGCTGCTGTGGGTGTCTGTGACGGATTTGAGCTCGTCGCATTCGCAGTATACGGAGCTTGGGTCTGATTCGTCCGACTTTTCGTTTTCTTCGTTGTTCTGGAACATGATTCGGCACGTATTGAATGAAAGGAAGTCGCGGAAGATTGCGATGTTTTTGTTGATTAATACTGGTTGCATGGTTGTGTTGTTTGTGGCTGGGTTTATGAGCAAGAGCCTGGGATTGATATCGAATGCGTGTCATATGCTGTTTGATGGCGCTGCCCTCGTGATCGGGCTATGCTTCGTATATTTCTAGGCTACCGGCTAATGGGCAGTACAACTATGGAAGGGGGAGGTTTGAGATTCTCTCCGGGTATGTTAATGCAATGCTGTTGGTGTTGGTTGGAGCTTTGATTGTGTTGGAGTCGTTTGAGAGGATTCTTGATCCGCAAGAGATCTCGACTAATAGTTTGCTGTTTGTTTCGATTCGGGGATTGGTGGTGAATGTTGTTGGATTGATCTTTTTCCATGAAGAGCATCATCATGCCCATGGCGGGACTGGTTCTTGTAGCTACTCTCATCATCATGGCAACCATCGTCATCATCAACACCACCCGCACCACCACCATCTCCATCATCATGCACATGATCATGACCATGGGCATCATAATGTGATCTCCATAGCCAGTGATCCATCGGTTGAAAATTCCACTAGTAAAAGCCATCACCACTCTCACAATCATGAATCCCATGAAGCTCATTTAGTGTCTTATAGTCACAAGCATGAAGAACATGATAAACATCAGGCTTCCGCTCCTAATGCCATCAGTGGCCATTCACATAAGAAGGATGAAAATAATCACTGTTGTGGGTGCCATCATGAACATGATGAACATTCCCATGATGTGCATCCACATGTAGTGACTGACCATCATGCGGATCATTTACATTTTGGGGAAAGGGTTGAGAAGGAAGCTCACAAGCCTCGTCATGCTGATCATAATATGGAAGGCATCTTTCTACATGTCCTTGCTGATACAATGGGGAGTGTGGGGGTGGTCATCTCAACCATTCTAATCAAGTACAAGGGTTGGTTGGTAGCTGATCCTGCATGTTCAATTTTCATCTCAGTGTTGATCATATCTTCAGTGATCCCGTTGTTGATAAATTCTGCTAAGATTTTGCTGCAAAGAATCCCTAGAATTCATGAGAGTGACTTAAGATTAGCTTTGAATGATGTTTTGAAGATGAAGGAATTTAATCTCTACAAAATGTGTTCTTGTGGAGCCTCACAGACACAGAGATAGTAGGGACACTTCATCTTCATGTTTCTGCTACTACTGATATAGAATCTTCTAAGAAGCAAGTGCTGCATATTCTAAATGATGCAGGCATTATCGATCAAACTCTCCAACTAGAGCATGTAAAGGTCACATAATCGGTCATATTCACAGGGATACCTTCTTGACTAAGAGTGTTCACATGTTGACATGCATACAGCAGACACTGCCATACAGAAGTTTTGATCAGGATGCTGAAAAGCTGGCGAATATTCTACTTACAGTTGGCTAAAGGTGGTCCCCCTATGTTTGAGTTATATATCATTAAGTGAAGTAATGAAGGGATGCGTGTGTGGCAAGCTGCAGGTGATGAGGCATTTGTTGTTGTAAACTTCCATGGGTAGATACTAAAGGGTTAATTATGGGCAATCTGGAGAGCGACCAAGGTAGTTAATTCAAAGGTATGTATCTGCTTTAAATTATTTCATAACATAATTGTTGACAAAAATTCAATGTTGATTTATCCATAGATTAGAATTTTTGGCCTTCACAATGGCAGAAGGAGTGACTTCTATGTTAAATAACTTTTTTGGGAATCCTGGCGAAAATCAGTAACAAGTAGAGCCTAATAAACCACATGGTTTAGTCATGTTGGAATTTTTTGTTATGTTCACACTTCTGAAAAACATGTACACATTAACCTACACACATTGACTATGTAGATATCAAAGGCAAAATTTAGTCAAAATATGGATTTGTTTGGCGTTAGGGGTAATTATGCATGATTTTCTACATGCATTTCCAAAGAAAATTTTCCATTGGGCTGCAATAACATTTTATGACCAGAGATATACAGAGATAGGGACTAAGAAGAATGTCATTTATGCAGTATGTGTGTAATCAATAACTTTTGTTCCCTTTATTAAAGAGGGAAGCTGTTTGGTTTACAGATGTAATTTGTAGACCTGCTCGCACTTTTGTAGTGATTTCATCTATTTAGCTATCATATATGCAATCAAATAGTTCTTGCAGTCTCTTTGCGGTTTCTTCATTGTCTGAACAAAATAACTGCTCTCAGTTTTTCTTTTATGCAAAGTGAGCGGGTGTTTCTCCTCTCTGTCTGTGCTTCCTACGAGCATATGGTTTTGAGTGTGTAGGACGGAATTGTTCACTGATAACCAATTAACCTAATTTTCCCACGAACAAAACCCCATCTACTGATTTTTCTTAGGTTGACCCCTTTCAAGATTGTTTTTCCTCCTTGTTTGATAGAATGTAAGTTATTTTTATGATTTCTGAGTGGCAAGAATATCTAGCTACGATATGAGAAGTCTTCAGGCATGTTTAGCATTTTTCCTTGAGTCTCGTCTCCACCATTATAGATTCAAAAAAACTTCAGAATGTTTTTGTGATTCTCTAATACGTACTACAAAGAAAGGTAATGATAATAGCTAACCCGGATCGAAGTTGGATCAGTCTTCTTCCCTTACCACGGAGTCAAGCCTTGAATTTGATGAAAACCAGAGAGAGTTCTTCTTCAATCGGCCCTTTTGCTTACTACTGTGTGGTGACTGTCTGAATCACTTCGTCCCTTCTAAATGCAAGTAAATATGTTGGTCAGCTATGTTGGCCTAAGATCCTTCTCCCAACAGTACTGTTTTCTGGGGGAAATGCTAGACCACAGGTTTATGATTTAGTTGACCATTGTTGTCTGTGAAAATGCTAACAGGTTTGATGATAATGCATATTGTTACTTCTAAGCGAATCAAGATGGCAGAAAATTGTGCACTTTGTGGCCAGAAACTCAAATTACCTGGACGTTGAGAGAGATTTGTTTTGACGATGATCATTATTGGTATGTGGTCTGCACTTTATTTTTTGTATAATTTTGCTACTCCAATGCAGATTATGCATTGGACAGGAATCTTCATATTGGTGTTTCTTCTGTGTGATTGGGTAATCTCTTCCATCAACCACCTTTTTAGGGAAAATTCTGGCCTCCCTAGACACGCCCATGTTATTTTCGGCTTGTAACTGTGTTATTTTCAAGTGTTGTATAATTGTTTTGCAAACATGAAAATGGTCCACATAGGAAGCCTAAATTAACGGAACGTGAAAATAGCTGGATGTATCTGGTGGTGCTCCTGACAGGGTGCTGGTAAAAAATGCCCCCTTTTGAGTGGTCGTTGGTCTTATCAAATGATGATAACTAATGGGCATTGATCATCACATAATCAAAGGAAAAAAAGTTGTTCAAACATCTTTTAGTGGCAAGGTGGTAGTCTGGTAGCTTTAATGGTGGATCATTGTTGTAGTCGTAATGCGAACTCAATTTACAACTTTATAGTCAAATTTGAATCTCAATTAAAGGTGGCTGATAGGTTGAGTTGATGTGAAGAATTGTAGTGTCAAATTTTTAGAAAACGAAAAATTGGGCAAAAAAAGTTGTAGAGTCAAATTAATCTATAATAATTTCTTTTCTTCAGAGGAAAACATGTATGATTCCTCGTATAAATATTTTTTGAACGACCTCAAAAAATCACAAAAAAATGTGTACCTTTGAGTGTAGTTTGGAGTAAAAACGTTAGAAGAGATGCACGAGGGATTTACTTGCTTTACCAGATTTGACGAAAGGCATATGTGAACATAAAAAATCTGTCATTTTTTTTATTTTCCCACTAAACAAACAAGGGGAATATGAAGGTCACTTTATCCCCCTCCCAGGCATGAATAGGAGAACTGTGAATTTAATCAAGCTTACCAATGAAACCATTTTCTTAAAGGTCATCTTAATTATTCTGAGATTATCTCAATTACTAAAAAATGCTTGCCAGGGTTAACGTTTTCTTTTACCAGGTATTATACTGTAACGTTAAATTTTGCGATTACATTTTTTTGGATTTTTTTTTTTTTGCAAGACGTGGCACACTCAAGTGCTCTTATCCATTTGGATCATGTCGTCGTCAATATGGGTTTCAGTTGAATGGCATAGAAGATCCAAGTAGGGAATATATTATAAACAACAGGAGTATTCATCTCTTTCTCAGGTGTCTGATAGGCCTTCCAATATAAGAATTTCTTCCTCTTTTGAAATTTCCTCTTATTATATTGCTCTTATCCTTATCCCCTGTAAAGGCCCTACAAGTAAAAGTGAGGATTGCATTCAAGAGGTAAAGCTCCACTTAAAATGAAAAACTGCTTTCAACTTTGATTAAAAAACTTGGGTTAGTGGGGAATAAGTATGCTTCTTTTGAAATTGAAGAATAAAAATAGTGCTCATACTATTTGAAAAACCAAAAAAAAAAGTTTATCTTTAGTTTGTCTATAGTTAGAAAGCTCTATTTTGAACCACATCAAGTGAGCATGAGTCAAATGTCTCCTTAACCTGATTAGATTTAAGATGACATATATTACAGCAAACTATATTTTAGACATGTACATTTAATTGTTTTGATGAAAATATAAACAATTCAATGCAAAGTTTAATATAGCTACGAGCTTTAATGCATGATTATATTCTTTTATATGTATAATTATGACATTTAAGTAATTATACCTTAAAATGAGATTTCAGTATAAATATACATTAACAAGATCAAATTGAGCTGGCCCCAATTTCAGCTCCTAATTTTAGCTCCAAAACAAATAAGCTCAACTCGATGTCTAAGACGAATGACTTTAATTTGAGTCAGATAAAATGCAACTCAAATTTAGGCATGTTTTAAGGTTTACATAAATAAATAATTGTTGTTGTAATTGATATGAAAAAGGAATTCTTGTTAAAAAAATGCCACAAATTAGATGGACATCTGTTTTCTTTGCTTATTTCTTTTACAATGGACAAATTAAAATACAAAAGCTACTCATGAATTAGCGGTGGTATTTCCCATTTTGCCGTTTTTGTTTGATTATGTATTTAAAAATTTTCTTTTCTTTTTTTGAAATAGAGTGAAAAAGAAAAGAGAAGTTATCAAGTCTTTTATTAATAATAGGGCTGATTGGACTATGGATTAAAATTGTATCACTAACAAGTTATATCATCATATATCTCATCATCCTCAACAATGAATAAGAGTTTAGCCCTAAAATCAGAGTCAGTCTCTATCATAAATCATGTACGGTGTAACATTTAGACTAGCTATTCTACAAAAAAATTACCCAAATTTTGATTATAAAAAAATTAAATTAAAATAGTTTTCATGATTAAATATAAAGGGTATGTTTAACAAAACTTTGGTAATACACAAAGTGGCAGTGACTCTTTTCAGAAAATTTTACAAAATATTTATACTCGTATTTTAGTATCGAATATAATTTTATCGTGTTTTTTAATAAATATAACGAAATAAAAATCGTTTCAAAATTATTTAAATTTTTTATAGAAAATCTTAGCACACCGACCGAGGAGGAAGAATTTCTCCCCTCCACCTTCACCACCGTATACGTACGCTCCCCATCTCCTTCTCCCAATGTGATCTCCAGCCTCCGCCACCGCCCACTCCTCCACAACCATCGCCGCCATTGACAAAGCCTTACCGACCTCTTCGTCCACTTCGTGGCCGCCCGGCATGGGGAGCTCGGAGCGCGTCGTCGCCGTGATCATGGTCGGGGGCCCGACCAAAGGTCGGATTTTTTTTTTGCCTTTCTTTCTTTGTTTGATTGATTGATTCCTTCCTCGTCCTTTTTTTTTTTTTTTTTGGTTATTGGATTTGAATTCGTTGGAATTTGCAGGGACTCGGTTCCGGCCGCTGTCGTTGAACGTACCCAAGCCGCTCTTCCCACTGGCGGGGCAGCCCATGATCCACCACCCCATCAATGCTTGCAAAAGAGTAATCTTTACTCCCTCTTTTTCTGTCTTTGTTGCTTGTTTCAACGCACTATGTATGTGTGTTCTTGTTTCTTGAATTTTGATGTGTGCGGGGGTGTAGATACCAAATCTTGTTCAGATATATCTGATTGGCTTTTATGAGGAGAGGGAATTTGCTCTTTATGTCTCTTCCATCTCCAATGAGCTCAAAATGCCAGTAAGGTGAGTGTTTTGAGTTACTACAATGGAGTTGTGCGGAGAGTGGATTAAGGTTATGGATCTGAGTGTATGTGTGTGTGGCTTAGATATTTGAGAGAAGACAAGCCACATGGATCTGCTGGTGGTCTTTACAACTATAGAGATCGAATCATGGAAGATAATCCGGTATGTCTTTTTTTTTTTTTCTTGTTAACTAGTTAATATGTATTACAGTTTGTTACAATGATAAAGTTACAATTTTACGTTTTTTCTATGTTTGGTTCGTATTCTCTTTTTATATGATGGTTAACTGTTATTCTATGTGGATGGCAGTCTCATATATTTCTCCTGAATTGTGATGTTTGTTGTAGTTTTCCGTTGTCAGGCATGCTTGGTGAGCAAAAACCTTTCTTTACGAAGTCGGGTTATTCTTTTGGGGAAAATTCGATAGTTTTGCTAATACTTTTTATTTCTTTAGATGCACATAAAAGATATGGTGGGATGGGCACAATCTTAGTAATTAAGGTAAGCTAACATTCAGGGTGGTGTTGGTTCAATCGTTTAGTTTTGACTTTGACTGTATAATAGTATAAATATAGATATCTAAGTCAATTATCTTGGTTTTTTATTCTATGGACAGGTTTCTGCTGAGTCAGCTCATCAATTTGGTGAGTTAGTAGCGGATCCAGCCACGAATGAATTGCTCCATTACACAGAGAAGCCTGAGACTTTTGTATGTACTTTTGTCCAAGAAAAGAAGAAGCTGCTATTACTTTAGTGTTTTACAATTTACCATTTCAACGTCATTTAATGTCTAACCATATACATTTCAACGTCATTTAATGTCTAACCATATATCCTTATAGGCTTTCTGCTTTTGTATTTCAGGTAAGTGACTTGATAAATTGTGGTGTCTATGTGTTTACTCCGGATATTTTTACTGCCATTGAAAGTGTTTCCACTCTACGGAGGGACAGAGGTGAAAAACAAGATTTCTATAAATTAGATAGCAATATAGCATGCTTGTGATATACCGGTGCTAATGTATTGTCTCTGGAGAAATCAGGCACTCAACTGTCATATAGAATGGTTTTAGTGATGTTTATTCTCTTATAGAGTTCTCTTCTTGTCCAATTCACTTCAAGCAGGCACAATTGCTTATGTAGTAGCTTTGCTCTTTTTTAAATATATATGATTACTGCTATGGAATTCTGTTGAGAAACTGATTGCTTAATATGGAAAATATGTTCTTTTCTCATCTTTGTTCTATATGCGCAGCTAATTTGAGTCGTGTATCTAGCTTTGAAGCTCTTCTGTCTGCAACAAAGTACGCAAGTTGGAGTGATTTATCTCTACTAGTTTTAGTACTGTTATAATTCCTTCCTTACTATATTTGTGTATTCTTATTTATGCTACATAGGTAATCGATTAAATTTATAGCTTATCAGTCTTTTAACAGTATCACTATAAAAACTAAAACCTGGATTTTCTGAAAGTAGAATGGTGAAGACCTACAAAACTAATAACTGGATGTCATGTCTAATCTAGTGTCCGGTCTAAAAATCTGATCCATATATGTGTCTTCCATATAAGTACTTTGTAATCAATCCTAGGATATTGTAGACCCAAAATTAGGTGTTCGCCACATTAATGCCTCTTGGTTGCTGCAAAAAAACGTGTGAAGATTAAAGATTTGAATTATATGTGTTTTCAGGAGTCAAGTCTTTGTTTCATTGAAAAAAGAGAAATTGTCATGATTAAATCACGTTCTTGATTGATCACAGAGTCATTGTTCTTTCTTCCATGGACAAGTGACGTTTTCTGTTGGCAGGGCTCTTCCTACAGATTTTGTTAGGCTCGATCAAGACATTCTGTCACCACTTGCTGGAAAGAAGCAACTTTACACGTACGAAACTTTAGATTTTTGGGAGCAGATCAAGGCTCCAGGGTAAGTCAGCTTGCATTCTTTATTACTTGCCAAAAAAATTATAAGCTGTAACAGCTTTTATACTTTTCTGTTGTGAAGGATGTCACTGAAATGTTCAGCTCTCTATCTGTCTCAATATCGATTTACCTCTCCACACCTTCTAGCCACTGGTGATGGCATCAGGAGTCCTACTATTATAGGGGATGTTTACATCCATCCATCTGCCAAAGTGCATCCAAGTGCAAAGGTTAGTACCTTGTCTCTGATCCTGAGCAATAAAGGTTCAGCGTCCTCATATATTGACCAATTCTTGTCATAAAAAAGTCAGTATTCAAATACTTTTGCCCAGTGATGGTAAAAAATATTACATTTGGTCCATGTGGGAATAACCTGTATTCATTGTGGGTGTCTGGCTCCTACTATAAGATAAATCATCATCCTCTGAATTTTATGCTAAAAAATTTTGATTAATTCAAAATACATGACAATATCGGCAACTTGAATGCAATGCCAGCTTACCCCGTAAATATGCATGAAGTGTCTGAAGTATCTGGTGTTCACCTCCATTAACAAATATCAGTACGTGAAAACAAAGAGAGACAAAAACCAAAATAAAAGTGGAGTTGTGGAATACTTTTCTTCTCCTACTAACTGTCACCTTATTCGAGTGAAGTTTTGTTTGCAATGCTTACGCCATAAACAAAGAGAGACAAAAACCAAAATAAAAGTGGAGTGTGGGATACTTTTCTTGTCCTAGTAACTGTCACCTTGTTCAAGTGAAGTTTTGTTTGCAATGCTTACGCCATAAATGCCATAAACATTGTAAGCCTGGAATATTTTGGATGTAAAACATTATGATTCAAGTACATTCAGATTTGTTTTCTATATTCCTTGAGTGCATAAGTGAAAGAAATAAGCACACCTCTAGCCAAATATTTGAATAATACTTGTAAGAATGAGA
The DNA here is from genome assembly GCA_032619315.1 of Piper longum. Taxonomy (NCBI): domain Eukaryota; kingdom Viridiplantae; phylum Streptophyta; class Magnoliopsida; order Piperales; family Piperaceae; genus Piper; species Piper longum. The sequence continues at coordinate 30,341 of JAVDBV010069130.1, forward strand.
AAGTGCATCATCCATCATGACCACAAATTTTAAATCTCTGAGCTGAAATCTAACCTTGCATGCAGTTTAGTGTTGAAGGGAAGTAAAAGATTCATTATGAGATCACAGGGATCCTTGTTTTGTTGTATACACTCCATGAGATGTCTCTCTTGGAGATTTTGGTCTCCTGCGTACCAGTTAGCAAATATGCAGGCTGCATTTTCAGTGCTTTTGAATTTATAAGTTCTGCTGAATCTTATCTTGTTATCTATGAAATATTTCATAATAATCCACATTTATTTGTTTAAGCTTCTTGTGCTCGTGGTTGCAAAATGACTATTTTGTTAAATCTGATCATTCTCATTGTGAGCAGATTGGCCCAAATGTCTCTATTTCTGCAAATGCATATGTAGGACCTGGTGCAAGGCTTATCAGCTGCATCATTTTAGACGATGTTGAAATAAAGGTAACATCTCTTTATGACGAGTTAGAATAATATGGAAAAGGAAGTGTGTGTAGAGCATTTACCTGTGCAGTCTGTGTTAATGTGTTTGTACGTCTTGGCAATAGGAAAATGCTGTGGTTATCCATTCGATTGTGGGGTGGAAATCCTCTGTTGGAAGATGGTCCCGCGTTCAGGCAAGTTTTCCAATTTGTGCCTTAATTGTGAAACTAGAGCACTCTTCCGTGAGCTATAAATTTAGATCGGTTTCATCTGATCTTTCATTCAGTCAAATGCTTTTCAAACTGGATAAGTTGAATGTTATATCGGTTTCTCTCTTTTGGTAATGGTATCTTTTTACTATGTATCATGTTTCGTGCATTGCCTGGTTAAGTACTTGCCATATCAAAACTTGTGTTACTTCTCTTGATAATGAATTTTAACAATGCCTAACGTCTTGTCAAGGTGATCCTTCTATCTGATTAATCTTTCTTTCTTCTTGTTTATTGTTTTCCTGTCTGCCTTAGTTTTTAGCCCTATTGTTTATCTAAGAAAAAGCTTTCATTGATTACAGGCTGAAGGAGAATTCAACGCAAAACTTGGAATAACAATCCTAGGTATTGATGATATGCATATGTTGTATGGTTTTCTGATATGCATACCTTACTTACAAAAACTAGCTTAGAAAGGTAACAATTTATTGTTCTTGATACAGGGGAGGCTGTCAATGTAGAGGATGAAGTTGTTGTAATTAACAGTATAGTGCTACCAAACAAGACTCTCAACATTAGTGTTCAAGAGGAAATAATCCTGTAACACCTCTGTTATCTCTTGTGAATCAAATGGAGCAAAATTATACTCCACTAGAACTCAGACTCGGACTCGATCATATCATGCTGAGATAAGCTGGAGCCGAAATCGACTCCACTCTTTTGATCATATTTTATCAATTCTTTGTCACAATTAGAGATTTTCTATGATAATATATGTATATTTTTTCATGATAAGTTTATGAGCTTTCAGTGGAGCCGGGTTGAACATGTTATCACTCGAGACGAAGCTCGAGCCGGGGGCAAAACAGGATGGATTTTGTCGTCAGTTCATCGCCAATATCTAGTCATTACCATCAATTATGAATGCTTCTCCGATTCGGGCAAAGTTTGCGTGTGGAGACGTTAATTGATCGGAGAACTCTATGACGGTATGATGAATCCAAGAACAAACAATATCAGAAGCACAAATTTTCAGAAAACTTACAAGCTACAACACTTCGCTCAGTTTGCTGTATTAAATAAACTTTAGCTCAACCTCTTTTCCTTATTAAATTAGTAGGTATCATATGACCATTCTCTTTTCCACCTCACTTTTGCTATATTGTCAAAACTACAAGATTTGATCCCAAATAATGCATTAATAAAATCAACATGACCTCTTTTATTTCAAGACAATTTTCACAAACCCAATAAGATGCAGAAGTGTGCAATTTGACTAGTGAGTTCAAGGCCGTAGTAAAAGATGATTCTCAACACATTTTTTAATTCCCAAGATTACCTTCGAGTAAAAACCATAGCTTAATGACAATGCCATTCCCAGGCTGAATCCACACAAATAAACGATAATGGGATCGAACGTTTCAATGGTGCACAAATCTCATATAGAATTTATCACCAGCTTAGTCGTAAAAAAACTTACAAAAAAGCTGCATTCGTAAAAAGCTAACCAGAATGTTAGAAACAAGAAATTCACATTGCATAAATGTAAAACGTTCCTTAAACAGGGGAGAAACCTTGACAACATTTCAGTACATACCATTTTCTGTGGGCTAAAGCAAGGTAGAATGTCTGTACAGAAAACGTGATACATGCACTCCCAGGAGATCTAATCTGCAGCATTATTACCACTACTATTAATTGAATGTAGGCCTTATTTGTTTTATTCGCATTTCAAGTAACAAAGATGGCATCTCCTGGTTTAGAATTGAGGTTGCCACCATTGAAGCTCGGAACACTATGAAAAGCTGAGTGCCTTAGCAACATTGGCTTCGGATTGGAAGGAGGCAAAGAACTGATCGGAGGCGGTAGGTTTAAAGAAAGTGAAGAAGGCTCTATTGTCAGCTTCTCGTTGAGATCCAAATCCAAAGAGTGAGGTGGTGTTGGAATCTTAGGAGTTGGCCGCAAAACATTATCAGTAGTGATGTCAAAGAGGCTGGATCTGCGACGGCGGCGACCATTGTTGTTGTGCCTTAGGTAGTATTTCTGGGCATGACTTGCAACCTGTGTGGGCGTTCGAGTTTTCACATACTGCCTAGCAATGGCCTTCCAGTCTCCCTTTCCAACAATACGCAAACCTTGCAAAAAACGTCGATGCTCTTCCTCTGTCCATGGCACACCTGACAAATCAACAAAAAACATTCAACCATTGCAGTTATCAGGACATCATCTTAATAACAGTACAAAATGTAAAGTGTTCCAAAAACTAGATTTCTTTAATGAAAAGGATTCATAAACAAGTACGATTGTATGTGTTTGTTCAGGAACAAGTTCGTTTTCTAATTGACGTTACAAACATTCTTCTACCAAATGGATTTAATCAGAGTCAACTTTTGTCTAGATAACAGGTTTCAGCAAGCCCTAGATTAAAATTTATTGAAGTAAACTCAGAACAAGTTTGATTTATGTGTGACTTAGAACATGAATGTTTCAATCAAATTTACAAGTATTCTTCTATCAAATGAATGATGTGATGATTAACACAAGCTTTCTTTTCAAAGTTAGATATTTCAGCAAGCTATAAAACAAGCCACAACAAACTTCAGAATAATAAAATGCACTAAAGAGAATAGGACGAGTATGACTATGACATTTCTCCTTCTACGCTCTCTTTAATATTCGGTAAATTCCTTCAAAGGCCGTCTGCGCACGTGAAAAAACCCAATCTTAAGCTAGTCCCTTGATGGATGCAAACCAAATCCCCCAAAACTTTTATCATTAACACAGATCAGAAATTTTTTTTTTCTTCATTAAATTGCTATATCTTACTCGTATTAATTTTTTTCTTTTATCCAATATGACTATATAGTGAGAGTTATCACATCATCCCAATTGAATTGAGCCACAAAACCTTCAATCCTCTAAATTTCTGCGATTCAGAACACAAAAAGGATGATCCTTTTTACCTTTGTAGTCTCCACTCCATTGCTGCATATTAGTCAGATTCGATCATTTTAATGGATCAAATGATGGCAGGGAAAAAATTATCAAATTCGTAATAATTGAAAAGAACCACAAAACCTTCATTTCTACCCAAAAAAATAAATCTTCTTATCTTTTAAATCTTTATTCAATTCCTGGAAAATAGTCATATCCAGCTCTTCCTCCCCACCCCCCCCACCCCCCCCCAAAACTAATTATCACAAAGAGGAAACTCTCAAACTGATCACCAAAGAATTGAGCCATAAAAACCTCCAAACCTATGATTTCTATGATTCCAAACGCAAAAGGAGCACATTTTTACCTTATCAATCTTAATCAGTAGCTGCAAATCACTACTATTCAATCTTCTTCCTCAATCGATCATCACAAACAACACATTCCTACCATAATACCTCAATTCCACAGTTCCCACAAACTTCCATGATCCAAAAAACTCACAAAAATCCAACCATTTCATCTTCCACACCATCAAACACAAAAAAAACCAACTCCTACAACATCTAAAAACTCCTACAATTCAACATAGCTAAAAAAAAGGAAAACAGAAGCAAACCAAACCGACCTCGCTTGCGCTCGCGGGAGCGGCCGGAGTGGTGAAGCACGTCGTCGGAGGCGTATCCGGAATCTGCGGGAGCATCGGCCGGATGCTCGTACTGGACCAGGTTCCCCAGGCTAGCGCTCTTCCTCATTGCCGCCGGCAGTGGCGCCTCCGTCAACCGCACCCCGAACAGCATGATACCGCCGCCGCCGGCTTCGCCAGAGTCGCAAGCTCCGCAACGGCGGCGGCCATCGCCGGAGCAGTTGGAGCAGCTTAGGAGGGCCATCTCCGGCGCCGGCGGTTGAATCTTTGGGGATATGGGGGGAGAGGCGCCTGCCCAAATATAGGGTGGTATCTAATTTTTTTTTATTCTATCCTTTTTTGTGAATTGACTAATTTGGGCCTTAGATGGTCTAATCTTTTTTAATAATTTGTCTTTTTTTTAAAAAAAAAAACTTAGTATGTAATTTGGAGTTAAGATAAAAGAGTCCATAGGATAAATATGTTTTTTATATATCTCATGTTCTTCTGTCTTTGTTTTATTTAATGTGAGTTAATTTTCTCATTCTTGTTTTAAGTCTTTTTTTAATAAATTAACTATTATTATTATTTTTCTCAAAATTAAATGCCAATCAACAAAATATTAGCTATTTTTTATTATTTTATATCCCTATAATTGACATTAAATTTTAGTTTCAAATACTTTGAATTTAATAGTCTAATTTTCTCTTATTTTGTTGCTCTTAAATCTCAGACTAGCGTCCCTTAAAATATAACACGATAATTAATTTATTATTTTTAAAAAGGGAGATTTTCAACCACTTTAACATGAAAATATAATTTTTTTTCTTATTCTTTAACTTTTCTATTATTTAATATATCTTAAAATTTTCTTTTAAATTCAATCATAAAAAAAAATAGCATCCCTTCAAATATCTTTGAAGCTTACAAATTACGTGTCTCTAAGTTCATTGATTCAGTCTTTGAAGTCGGTCATTCTTTCAACGTCGATTTTATAATAAAATTTAAAAAAAAAATTAAATTATTAGCACTTAAATATTAGAAAACAATAATAATGTTATTGTCTATAACTAATAAAACTGAAAGAGCTCTTATTTACTAGAAAAAAAATAAAGTAAATGAACTAAGTCTACAAATGCTTTGAAGTTTGAACATTAATCAAACTCAATCATTCGAATTTTGGATGATAGGTACGAGATTAGTTTTTAATATTTTTGTATATTAATTAAAATAAAAATAGGACCGGGGTAAAATTGGAAAGGATAAAAGATGGAGTAATGGAAAGTATTGGCCGCGGAAAGAGGGGGAGTGCGCTCCACCGTTGAAATATTCCGTACAGATTTGGATGGGCCTGGGCCGTCCATGCCGTTTGACTTTGTGGCCCACTTATCCTTATCTGATTTAATTATTCCTTGATGGGTTTTATGGGCCTCCTTTTTTTTCGTGCTGGTGCGGTCCGAGGAGATAAGGGTGGGTGGGCCCGCCCGTCGACCTTTGGTGGGGCAATTCCTTTTTTTTTAGTTTTTTTTATTGTATTAAAAAAATGTGATTTTTTTGTGGACTTAATTTGACATTTGCACGAGTGGTTACTTAGGCTAGAAAGAATATAGAATATATTTTTTTTTATTGAAGAATGATAATTTATTTTGATTGATTCAACTTGTCAACTTTAAGGTCATGATAAGAAGTGACTCAATTAATTAATTACATTTAAAGGTCATTTTCATGGATGTTTAATTTAGAGGTTGAAATTTCAGTTATTTAATCAAACTTAACTGGTTGACGTATTATTTAAGTAATAATCACATCATGGATAATAATAATATTATTATTATTTATTTTTGTTATCATAATTATTATTGTTATTATTGTCATTATTATTATTACCATTATTTATCTATTATCGAAATTACATTTTTGCAAAAACAAAAATTAAAACATCACGGCCTACAGGTCAAAGCAAAGTGGTAAGTTATTATGCCCAACACTTGCTTAATTTTCAATTATAAAAAATTACCATTATCTTCATTATCACCGCCTCTTTTAAAACAAAAATTAATGACCCACAGTAATTTGAGTAAAAAAAATCAACCATCAATGCTTAAACTTTTTTTCTTTGGGTTTATATACTTTTAATTAAATGGATTGCCATTAATTCCTTGTCCAAGCAAGACAGATAACTGTAGATCACGCTTAGGCAAATTGACATACATCTAAACCACAATAACTATTCTTGGACAAAGACTCTCAAAATATCATCTTCAATTGACATAAATTAATTTGAAAGAAGTGACATAAATCATTACCAACCAAGAACCTTGTCTGCCCATACAAACTCAATTTTTCTTCCCAATGATAATAAACTTCTTCTTCCCTTATTATCTGAAAACTACCCGATTGAACCTAGGGCTGTTGAAGGCCAGATTGGGCGATAAAAATGTGCTGCGATACCTGCGAGCTGCCAATGGACAACAAAGTAATACAAGTTGCTGTCTGATGACTGGTATTTGATCCTCCTATCAAACATTTTGTGGTTGGAATAGAGTGGAAAGCTGGCCACCAGAAAGAATAGATATACTAAACTTCAAAAGGTTGCCTAAACAGCGGTGCAGATGTGACATGGTTTTGCTTTCCCTAACTACGATGGACATGTGCCACCTTAGTTTGATCCCCCAAAACCGTTTTGTTTTAAGTGGCCTTGGCCAGAAGACGGTGTGTTGTTGAAGCATGCCCGTCGCAGATCCCAAACATCGACATCAAGTGTGTTCATTTTTCTCGCTGGTTGGCCATCTCCATCTCCTAATAAAATTTACATGAGTGTGTAAAGCATGGAGTTTGGGTTTTGATTTAATTGGATAACTTGTGATATAATGATACTCTTAATTTTTTTTTCAGTATTCTTGACATGAGTTAGGTAATATAATTGAGTGCTTGCGCCATTTCACGTGTTACTCGCGACCTTGTATAATTAACTTAAAATTTCTTAGTTGAGAGTGTTTAAAATTTTAATTATAATTAAATTATTTTATTTTAATTAAGAAAAATTAAATCAATTAGACAAATTCAACAACGAGTTTGCTGTAATACTTATTACAGCAAATCCCTAACCGTTATTAGTTGCTATAATTTGTTGCATTTTAATTGGCTTTGTCGCCTAAATTTCTTTAGGATATACGCTTTTTATATTTTTAACCGTGAATACTATTCTGCGACTTAAGCCACCCAGTTTTCGACGTAGCAGATTTAGTGATTTATAATTTGAAAAAGCTGTTTTGTGTTTTTTCAAAAAAATAAACCTGAGCTGAAATAGTATCAAATCATTTTCATTAGAAAAAGTTTACCCACATTTTTTCTATAAAAAGACACGCATAAGAGAATAAAACCAAAAAGACGTAAAAAATAATCCACCAAAAAGAAAAAGGAAAAATGGGTAAGCATGTATTTTTTATAGTCCAACAATCTGTTATTTGATTTAAGAGTTTTCTTCTTCTTTTCGTTGGAAGGTGTGCCTGAGACTTGTGAGTTGAGTGGTTCAAAAGACTCACCCCCTGTCAACGTTGTTCCCATTAACAAACATATCATGTCATATCACATCATATATATAATAGACATGAGGAGATGATCAATGAAAATTATTAATCCATATATAGATGACAAAGAAGTATTCGACAATGAAAAGATACAAGAGCGCCACTAATGTTCTTCATAGCAAAAACTAGATCAATTATTGAACAGTACCCACCACACTTGTGTAGCCATTACACTGGTCACTGATCTAAAGAGCACCCACCAAGCAAGAGAAGGAAAGATAATAAAACCATAACATATGTGCTCCTCATGCCACGAATAATACAAATGATCTTTTATCAAGCTTAACCGACGTTAAAACTATCTTCCTTGCAATAGTGCAGAAACAGTGTGGATGTTTCTACCAGTCTTTCAAGTGGAGAATGCATCTTTCTTTAACTATAAAATTAGCACCATCTTTGACGTTACCCTTTTTCTTTGTTACCCTGTATTGCTAATCAGGAAGACTTTCTCATGAAACTAACCATAGGAAAGAATCACCAAAGCAAGACTTAAGGGCTACGATGCATTGAAATTATTAAACTGACTGCTTCTGAACAACGAGACTTGAAGCATGGGACTTGCATAGGACTTGTTGAGGGTTCAGTCATTCCTGTTAATTTAGTGCAGAGAAGAATTAATAAATAAGGTAAGAAGATACAAAGTGAAACCCAGGTATTATTTCATTTTCCAGCACAAGGGCTAAAAAATTAGGGACAAAAATCAATCATTCATAGATACACTATACACAAAATTTGTGGAGTTTCCAACGACAGAGTAGCTTGTCATTTCATTCTGCATTTGCTCAATTTAGAGACAACATGATTTCCAAAAGAAGGTAGGAGTCATTGGCAACGTATAAATTCTTACTGCTGCATAAAATCAGATGCCACCAATTATCCACGCAACACATCAGCACCATGGATTCAGATGACAAATCAGTTGCAAGAAGTTTTCTGGAACCCTTTTCGGAGTCAGACTCACTGTTGTCAACAGGTTTGCGCCTCAGGGAAGATATTCCTGTACCTGGGACTGGAAGATCTGAATTTACCAAAGTGACTATGTTAGCCTTTTTTCCTTCCGTGAAATGCTCTGAATGTGATAAGATTCGTTTAAGCTGTGATCGTTCACATACAAGTTGACCATTGTTCCATTCAGGAAAAGTGAACGATGATGATACATTACCCTTGAGGAATGAATCTGCTGCCTTAGCAACTGGGAATTCCTTTGTTGTAGCCTTCTCTACATCACATCGCCTGGACAAAGGAAAAAGAACAATTACGTGTCTCTGAATTTTTAATACATAAACATATTCTACCCATTATAGGCTTGCATAAGCCAGAAACTTTCAACTATTAAATACAAACTATTCCAAGAAAACTCCTTATGCAAAGAGTAGCCATAAATTATTGGGTAGCCATGTTTCAAATTTCCAGTTTGCAACACCACAGTACATAATTAAAAACACAAGTGCCAGATATTGGTGGCCTGTAGGACAGCAGAATCCTTAAATGTTAAAAAAAAGCAGTAGGAGAATATGAGGAAGATCTTCCCCATTAATATACATGTCAGAAATATCATTGAGCCATACCGAAATAGCTGTCAAGGCACCACCAACGGACATCCTAAAGAAAAATTGGAGAATTCAGATGCAGTGGCTACTATTTCATGTTTATGATGCCATCTGGCGACCTAAGACATAAAAATACCAGAGAATGCCCAAATCAGTAATACCCATGCACATCAACAGACCAGAGGAGCCTCATACAATAAAGCTCTGGATAGAGTCTACGTTTTCTTGCTTCATAAAGAACCCTTACAGCTCGTTCCCTCTGCCCCAAAAACCAAAGTGACTCCAGGATGGCATTATAGACTCTTTTGCCCCATCCACAACCTTGAGAATTGAACTTGTCAAACACATATTCTATCATCTGCCAATTGGAGTCTGAATCGTACTCCCCATTGATCATTGACCCTATAACTTGATCGGCATTGGACAGTCTATTTGACTGAATCTCTTCTAGCAACATATATGCCTCGTCCCATCTGGAAAGCTAAACAAAAAACACATCAGCTGACTTCACTCCATCAAGAGCGCACAAGAATTATTAGTTCCGCAGAAACATAAACAGCAAGAGCCAGTTCCATGTCAAATTTTTGTATCATCCATTCTCACTAACTAAATCATAATATTTAGACAGACACTTTATCCAGATTCATGAAGGGACAAAAAATGCATCAGAAGAAAAACCTTCAGTAACTAACATTTAGTAATAAATAACACCATTATATATATAGAAAGAAGAATAAATTCTATGATATACTATTTTTAACTACCATTCGATGCCAAATGTGACAATCTACCGTTCAATTCTTGAAGCTACTAGAATTCATGAAGCTATGGGTTTATAAACAAAAGCACAATAAAACACTTGTAAAACAAGTTAGAGAATTGCAGGAAATAAAACACGCGCAAGAGGCATATGGACAACCATATGCCACAACTTGCATGTGATGTATGTAAGGTGCCCATCGCTTTCATTAGACATACTATGATTTCTGCATATGCTGTATCATATGTATTAGTGATCATTACGATGCAACTGTAGCTTTGCATGAATACTATGGAAAAAGAATATATCAAAAAAGAAACATTTATCTCATACACCATAAGGAAATCTGACCTGTCATTTTTTGCATAAACAGAGAGCAGCATGCAATAAGAGAAGACACCAGGCATAATGTCTAATTCCCGGATTTCCAGAAATCGTTGTTTACTCTCATCTGCAAGACCTACAAAACAGTAGACTTGCAAATGAGCTTCAAGGGTCCGTTCATTCATAGCACATCTTGCCTTCTCCATGTTTAAATAGGTCTTCAAAGCATCATCATATTGACCACTATGGCAGAGAGCTTCAATCAGACCAATGAAGGATTCTTCATTCCTATGAAGACTAACTTCGCCCATCAACTCAAAGATCACCTCAGCCTCTTTATAAAGCCCACCTTTTGCAAATGTATGTATCAAAGAATTTATGTGTCCTCGATTGGCTTGCTTCCAACCTCATTCATTGTGTTGAACGCAACAATGGCCTCCTAAAATCAATAAAACAGCTAACTTTAAGAGACAAAAATTAACATCAATGGTAAAATTTAGTACAACATGTCCCTGGGGAGCATCTTGACACATTTCCAATCCTTAAGTCATTGAATTCCACTATTAATGTTATAGACCTCGCCCAAGCACAACTTAATAGGATTGGTTCATACTTCAAAAGTAGCTACTCAAGTTTAAGATCCACAAGTACACCCTCCAACTTTTAATTCTGACAATAGGTATTAGATGTGGTTTTATCTAAGTCAAACATGGGGTGTTATAACTGGTTTGAGAGTATTTTGAGTCAATGACTCCCATGAAAAGTCTTGTACGAGCATGAAGCAATAAGATAATAGGATCAACTCTGCTATTACCGCATATAAAATTCGCCATAAAAATACACACAAAAAAATTCCTTCCTTGCAATTCAAGAAGGCTAGCACACTTAAACAAAATGCGGTAGGCATATCAAATTTTTCTTCAATTACATCTGGACTGGCGAATTACCTCGTAAAGCCCAGCCGGCCAATACGCTTCCACAACTCCAGTATAGGCCCTTGAGCTAGGAACCAGCCCCTTCTCGTTCATGTGTGACAGATCTTCTTGGCATCATCATGAAGCCCTCCCTTTCCACAAGCATAGATCAATCCCTCATACGTCTCCATATTAGGCTCCACGTTCTCCTCCACTTTATCATGAAACAAGGTGACCACTTCCTTCGAGTACCCACCTTCCCCAAACACATCAATCAATATGTTATACGTCTCAGCATCCGGCTCAGTACTGCTCACCTTCATCTCCAAAAAAAGCTTCCTCACCTCATCATACCTCCCACTCCTCCCATACAAATTCAACAAAATACTATACGTAGCAGCATTGGGAGCACAACCAGCAGCCCGCATCTACCGAAACACCTCCATCGCCTCCTTCATCGACCCACCCTTCACAAAAGCCTCCAACAGTACATTGTACGAAGCACAATCGGCACATTCCCCCTCCCCCTCCATCTCCACAAGCAGAGCAGTAACCCGATCCAAAGCACCAATCTTTTCGAACGTCACCACCAAAGAAGCATACGTATGAACGTACGGTAATACACCGGCCTCGTTCATGGTCCTAAACATCATCTCCGCCTCATCCCCAAGCCTCCTCTGCGCGCAGCAGCCGATCAGCGTATTGTAAGTCACCAAATCCGACAGCACACCTTGGTGCCGCATCTCGGCGAAGATACCCAGCAGCTCCTCCCACGCCAACCCGCCTCTAGCACAAGCTGCCAGCACAGTGTTGTAAGTCAGCACCGCCGGTGGCACGCGCTCCTTCTTCATCCTCTCCAGCTGCTCCAACGACATCGAATACTCACCATTCCTCCCATAATCATTGATCAGAGCGGTGAAAGTGAGCACCGACCGGCCGAGCTGCGGCATTTCGTCGAACACCTCCTCGGCCTTCTTGAGGAGAGCTTGGCGGCCGAGTAGGCTGATGAGGATGGTGTAGATGGGCTCGTTGGGCCTGCACCAGAGCTGCCGCTGCGCGTACTTGAAAATCCGGAGCGAGAGCTGCCAGTCGCTGCGGCCGGCAAACTCTTTGAAGACGGAGGCGAAGTCGGCGAGGGAGAGCTTGCGCTTGAAGGCGTCCAGGCAGCGGGCGATGGTGCCCCTCGGGGGGAGGTTGCTGAGCTTGTTGATGAGGGTCTCGACGTCATAGGAGCACTTGCCCTTCTCCACGGTGATGGAGGGGTTGCCGAGGATGAGGTCCTTGGGCTTGGCGA